>NW_017566728.1:795212-810367 GCF_001854935.1 Bemisia tabaci
TTTTTTTTTTTTTTTTTTTTTACTTTTATATTCTATCTCAGGCAACTGGCCTCAATTTTGATGTGTACCAGATTTTTTTTTTTTTTTTTGACAGTTTTGAAATCTTCACAGACTTATTTTGATGTCTAACTCACCCTGATTTATCTAACCAATTGTTTTATTTTCAATCCTAGGCAACAACTCTTGAAGTTCGATGTCCACGCGTGGAATGTCCCCCTCTTGTTTGCGAAGAAAAAGCTGCGATTCGACCAGATAAGAAAGCATGTTGTAAGGTGTGCCCTACTAATCTGTCGACAACCAAATCTCCAATCCTCTCAGAAGCTGCATCGGAAGAAAAAATACCCCAGCAGAGATTAGACACTGATGTGATAGCTGCGGGCGGTTGCAAGTATCCAGTCGGTGGCCCATACGAAAATGGCGCAGAATGGCATCCTCGTGTCTATTCCCATGGTGAAGTTAAATGCGTCAAGTGTCGATGCAAAGTAAGTATTATTTATCAAAATTTCAAATAGAAGACTCTTCATATTTAAATAATAAAATGAAAATAAATATTGACAATACTGTAAAAATCAAAAAAGACTTTAAGGATATTTAATGCGAGCTGACCAAAAACTTTTTTAGGTTGTAGCATCTGAAAAAAAATACCATCTACCAGTTATGAAAATATCACAACAAAGGTATGTGTAATGAATTTCTGTAGTTGGAAGTTACCTCTACCGATGGTTTTAAAATCTTCTTTCCTGATCGCTCATATTTACTTAAAAGAAATTTCAAATTTGCTGTCACAAGGAGAACGCCCTTAAATTTCTTTTTTCTTTTTAGGATGGAAAAGTGAAGTGCGAACGGAAAAGATGTGGCAGGTGGTCTTGTAATGATGAGTGCTGCGCATCCAAGTGTCAAAAACGAAGAAGGAGAGAGTCAAAAATCCGGGAGGCTAGGCTCAGAAGTTCTCGGCGGAATTTGTCACCATTTTAGATGCTTCCAGGGATCTTTTGGATTTGATTGAATGTAAGCTTGAATGCAGTAACAAGTCAACCAGTTGTTAATGGAGTATCCTTAAATTTTCCCATCACTGGCAAGTCCATCTCCAACCTCAAAACTGCAAAATTTAGCCCAACAATCAATCAACAGGAAACATTTTTGGTGTTTTACTGTTTCATTTTGACCTTGAACAACAGTTCCTTATTGTAAGTTCTTCTGTCTTCCGACACTACATCGTATTTGACAGATAGAGCTTGTCAGATAAGGCCATACACTTTTCAGTTACACGGTTAGTTGCAGTTGGCTAACTTAAATAACATTTTTAATAACATAAAGTTTCTTTGAAGCCAACTAATAGAGATCTGGCAATTGTGAGGGCACTGTACCCTTACGATGTGAAAATGTGTTGCAGAGAGTAGTGTTACTATGATTTTACTGACCTACGAGCATAAACTATCAAAACTTGATTCTGCGACAGGTGCATCTGACCCATCAGCTGAAGATTGTGGCAGGTTGTGGCAGTACATATTGTTAGTTACTGTTCCAATCACTCACTGTTTGTTTGACCAGTAAAGTATTATGAGTTCCGTCCAATGTTACAGAAATTTTTCTATGTAGTCAACATTACACATAAAGATCCACTGTTGCATGAAAGTTTTAGGGATTTTTCTTCGTGGCCTGATTCTCTAAAATTTTCTGGATTTGTACCAAAACTTTTTTACATTTAGAAAAGATTTCAGTGCTGGTACTTTTTTAAACTAATTTAACCAGATAGTCTACACTGTGGTCCTCCGAAAATATCTCTACTTATAGGTTTAAGATAGATGTAGCTTATCACAGCCATCTGTAAACTCCAAAAGTTGCAAAATCAGCCTTCGCTTTCCTGATATAGACCTAGGTTTTATCTTGGACTCTCCTCCTGGCATGAAACTCTCTGAAAAGGTTTCACCTGAAATTAATAGTGGAGCTAGTCACAGTTCATTTTTTAATTATATTGAAAACTTTGTTTTCCTTGGTACCTGTAGGGAGCTAGATATAAATTGGGTACTTGCAGCCTCATACGTATTATTGAGAACAGTAGAACTCTCCCACCAGCCAATGAGAGCCGTGGGTTATGGACTAGTACTGACCGTTGTGCAGAGCATCTCATGAGCATACAAACCTTGTAGTTGTTTCTGTGCTAGACATCCGATACCTTTACTTCCACCGTATTTTTATCATCAACAGGAAAGAATCTTCACTCAGTTGAAGTTCTTTAAACGCAAGTTGCATCTACAAATTCACAATTTCGTCCGTCACTTCATATTTTAACTCTCATTTTTAAAAAAAATGATTTCTTCGTAAGAATACACAGAGATTTAAATTCCAGCTAGGAATGATCAGTTCTTGGCTGTATCATGCAAGTATCCACTTCATGTCTGCACTTCTAGGCACATAAAGGTGATATCTTGGACCAATAGCAATTTAAAATCGCTCGTATTTTTATACAAAAATTCGGAAACTTTTGCTTATTGTTCCCTTGTGTTGGTTTCTGTGAACTATTCTTATGTAATCCAGTAATATAGTTTTCATCCATAAAAAATATTTTACCCTGTCGAATTCAATGTTTATCATTTTTATAAATTTTGTTTCGCAGAAATGGGTCATTTTTGTACTCTTTAATCAATTTAATTTTAATTTTTAGGATTTTTTGTTTTCTTTGTTAGTTATGAAGAGCCACTCTCTTTTTTTATTTACAGAACAAAATATCAATGTTTTTAAAATTTGCAGGGTCAAAAATTGTTCCAAAAAAAAAAAATAATTATGCGTTTCATTATTTTATTTTATTTTCATTATTTTTTTTTTTTAAACTTGAAAGAGGGTACACTTCCGGTCACAAGTATTACTGACGGGCCACAGGCCATATTTTATTATTATTATTATGATGTGCTGCAATGTTAAATGTGACATTTTTTTTTTCTTAGACGTGTTGTCTAAGTTTATTTTAGAGCCCCTTGCAAAGAATAAAATTTTCTTATATTTTTTTTTCTTTTCTTTTCTACTGTTACTAATGGTGCTAAATCGGTAAATTAGATAGTTAATATTGTTCATTTTTAAAGTTGCCTAAGTTAGTTGTTTATGTTATGAAAATTTCGACATTATATGTGTTTAGCTTTGAGGAGAGAAATGAATTTATTATATACTCTTCACAACGACTGTTAATTTTAGTATTTTTTATTAAAGCTTAAGTGGCATGGGGAAAAGCAACAAATGAAAAATTTAAATGTGATTCGTCTTGAAACCATTAATAAATTAATATTAATGGCTTTGTTATGAGCTTTTTTCTCAGCTTTAAATTTACTTTTAATTCAGTAGCGTAACTAAGTACTTATCAATTTGATCGTACCTATTTGATTGTAGACTTTTTGTATTTAATGTCTTCCAAAATTATTTGTTTGTACATAAATATTAACTACTGACTAATTAGATGTCTCATTTTCTTCTTACGATTATAATTTTAATCTTTAAAATTTCAAATATTTACCGTTTCTCTTTATCTCACCACTGTTCACCATGAGTGTCAATATCAGTACTCTGTAAAGTAATTATACCTCTTTTAAGTGTGATCAGAGTAGCGAGACAAATCTTTTTACCAGGTTTCACTAGCAGTGACACTCTTGAGTGTTTTTTACTGTGCTTCACTTAGTCTGAGAGGGAATATCTTTTGGTTTGAAAAACAAAAAGAAAAACAGTGTATGTGAAAGAAACTGTACTTGTTCCTTCTGTGATCGATGGATTTCGATGTTTTCATAGGTTTATGTTTGGCAAAAGAATTTGTGACTCTTTATATCCTATCATAAGTATTTGTCAAAATGATTGATTATTTTTCTAATTTTTTAAATTTATCTACCTTATTTATTTTATACAGTTTTTTAACTGCTATCAAGTGATGGCTAAACTTATAATGTAAGCTTTATTAGTTGGAAAGAGGCTGATTTGGTTCGTTTTGTAAATTTTGAGTATACATATTGTTAGATAGTACTTAAATCTATTTATAATTAAAGTGTTTCTTATTCTGATGTATCAGAAGGAAGCTATATGAGGAAATATTTTAAAAATAGCTAACATACAAATATTGCTATGCCTCCCAATATACAGGTGTCTAAGAACATAAGTGCAAATTATAACTTTTATGAAGACTATCAGCTGAATTGAAACGGTTGTCCTCTAGGATGTGATTATTTTTTTAAAATTTTAGAGTATCTATTGTGACTATGACATGCGATAGTATTATTAATGATAAATGATTAAATATAATTAATGCATCAGAAGTAAGTCTGCTTCAAGAGGTGAACTGAGGTGAACTCTGAGGTCGCTCCGAATTTTGAACATATTTACTTTGTTGGATCAAGCAAGTTTGGTTGAGCAACTTGTTTTGAGCTGAAAGAGGTGTCTTTGATGTTTGATTTTTGGTAAATATCTGCAGATAAGCTTATCAATTTCCAGAACGGAAGTCATATCTTATCCGCTCCAATGAACAACAAGTTCTGTCAACATTACCTTTAAATTAAACTAAAAATTGCTTGAGCAATATCCTAATTCAAATTTGGCCACAGGATCAAATTTTTTTCTGCAGTCATCTAACTCACTTATAAATCCTGAACAGTGGAAACCATTAATCGGTCATCCTCAAACGCAGAGCAACAAACTACGAGGCTGTTCAAGGATAAAGGTTAGTTTCCAACGAAATTTGGGCCAAGAATGTCACTTCTTTATGCAGGCAAACTACAGTCTAAATAAATAAATAGAGATTCAAATGTAACAGCAAAGAACTCAGCATTAGTGTGCATTCAAAATCCTCTGTCTTCACTTGTAACAGCTCATAAGATCAAATGGAGTATAAGCTATGCCAAAGAAAAGGATTAAAGGAATGTCTGTAGAACATTGAGTCATAGTTAATTTACTCTTTTGAATTCTTACAGTAGCAATTAAGAGGCATTTGTATTCCTTTTAATCAAATTTCCTTTTGCACAATTTTTAGCGTATCAGGCACTGATGAGCAACTTCTAGACTTCCAGTGACTCAGTTGGGCATGTTCTCTTTTTAATGCACTACCTTTCAGAAATGTCCACAGTTTTCAAGTCAATTTAAGACTTATATTTTACATTTTTATAAGAATTTATTTAATTTTTTGAATTTTAATACGCTTACGTTTTCCTCTCATTCACCATCTCTGCCTTCTTTGTTTTTCATACTGACATTTTTGTGTTAAATGTAAATATTTGGTAAAATTTATTGTAATATACATTTTGTTATTATACGTTGTTAATTGAGTTTAATTTTTTTGCTCCTCTTTTCTTTGTCTTGTGCTTTCTCAAGGATCATTCAGTCTTGTTGTGTATCTGAGACAAATTCTGACTGACCAGTGACAGGTACGCAATTACAAGTGGATTATATCAGCAACTATTTCTCAGAAGTTGTTGTCTTTGATGATATGTGATCTAAAAATTTAGCATATTTTGCCATATTTATACATTAGGTTGCAAATTCAATGTCACTTCTCGACTTAGATGAAAGTTACATGAGTAACATTCTAGACTCAAGCTGTCCAACAAGTCTAAGCAACCCAATAATAATCCTCCGTGGTAGGCATACTTGCTGTCACCCACAACAGAGGTTCCAGTATATGTTGGGCAACTAAAATGAATAATGCAGCTCCCAGTCCTATGCGAAAAGTCGCAAAGTTAACTTTTCAAATTTTCTGAGCTTTGACAAGCTCTGCATCAATGGTGAAAGTTGCAAAACGCCTACCTACGTTCGCAACGTTGCAGATTTCTTGCCTTGTATTATTTTAAAAATCAACTCACATTATTTCTTGGATTTTCTAATAATTGATCTTCTTCCTACGTATACTATTTGTTGAAATTTTGAACGCTGATACTCATTGGTTTTCCTTTGAAATAATAAAACAACAGCGGGGACTTTGAAACATCTCAATTGGAATACATGTTTTGCAACTTTCACCATTGCTAGGCCTCATTGTAGGGATTTTAGGGCCTCAATAAACAAACAAATTCCGATAAAACTGGACCATTTGATGACTGTTCTGCCGTGCTAAGGAAGAACGCCATATGAACCTTTAGGCGTTATCTAATTTCCTTTGTTAAAAAACGAATTTAATGGAAAAATAGTGAATATTTTTCTTCAAATTGTTCAGACAATTTTGTTCGCAATTTGATCTGAAATGTCTGAAAGTTTCAAAGAAAATTATGCATAACTTTCCTCAAAAATTCATGTTTTATCCGGGGAAATTTGGCAACTCTCAAATGTTCATACGGCGTTCTTCCTCGGCACAGCAGTGTTAATCACCATGCCGCAATCTTCTTAGAAAAATGAGGCAAACGATCATTTTTTGCTGGGCAGAAAATTTCTGCAAAGTTTTCACTTGAAAATGATGCTAGGTAACGATTTAATGACTGATGACTCCCGACACTTAGATGAGAATTGGTTCCGAAATTTGATCGCCCATCAATGCCTCTCATTAACCATCATATCCACTGTACTACATGAAAAAATTAGCTGAAATTGGAATTGGATAGCATCCATGTTTTGCCAACATTTCACACAAAAATAAGAAAGCATCATTCCATGGTTTGACCGGTATATTTAACAGAGACATATACAAAAATCTACGAAAGAATTTTCCATTCAGTCCAAATAAGAAATTCTTTAACATGCCGCATTTCAAAAAAAGAATTGGTTGAATGAATGAATCTTAATACAGGTTCAGATGGTTTTGATCTAAAAGTATGCTTACAGCTGCAAAGCTAAACTTACTTTCATTACGAAAAAGCTAAATTAGAAAGCTGTAATTTTAGGGTGCAAAATTAAGAAAACGGCTTATATACAGCATTAGCATTGTTAATGTGCTCTTCGATTTTTTTGAGCAATTTCTCTTGGCATGAAGACTAAGAAAAGAGACCTTGAATGTGACTGTTTGTTTCATGATTCAGATACAAAATAGAAGGGCCCAGCTTCGAAAACAGTTGGTTGAAACTTTCCTAGATCTACATCAATTTTAACCATTACTTGCTTCAATTGTTCAAAGCATATCCAACTTCATTAAAAAAGGATTGATCTTATACTTCGAAAATTACAGTTTCTATCCTCTAAAAAGAATTTTAAATGGTGAGGATGTCTGCCTTTGATCCTAGATGCGTTACGTCTGACAAGTTTTAATTGAAATATAGGTCACTAGAGAGAATGGACACCTATAAAAAACAATAGCTAAAAGCTTGACTTAAGCAATTTCTTTTTGAAATTTGTTGCCGTAATAAAGAGACTTCCACTTTACGGCTGTTTGTCCTTTCTGAGTAAAAGCAATCACAAAACTATCGACATAAGAGCAAAAATAATACGCACTTATATGATCCATGGTCTGTCTTTCTTAGTGCTTGAAAGATGAATAATACTTTCATTTGAAAAAGGCAAAGGTATGAAAGATAAAGAATAGTACTGTTGATAAGTGGAAACAAACCAAACCGAGAAAATTTTCAGCTTTGGAGATGTTGGATGAGATTTCTTAGAACCAGAGAGAAAAACTAGCCTTCGGTGGCCGAATTTAGTCGGTTTTTCGACTGTACTAAAATATACTTAAGATGAGTCTAGACTGCATTTAAGTCCGGCTTAGCGCTTCCGATTGGCCAGTGGTGCGGTTTGGACTCATTGATGGGTGCTGCACCTCCTTGGGAAAGAGCCGACAAAATTCAGCCCCAGATTAGGATATTTGAAAAGAAGTACTGATAAAAAAAACTGTGCATACTGTTAAATGCAACATTGTTTTGGATCAACAAATCTTTTGACTAAATTTAATGTATATTATGTTTCAATTACAAAATTGTACAAAATTCTGAGGCATTCCTAAGTCCAATGATTCAAATCAAGTCTGCATTGAATTTAAGTGTAACTGGAGGAAGAATGCTAGATATTCAATATAAATATGTCTGATTTAAATGCATGAGCTTTCCTATTTAAACCGGTATTAAAAATACCAAAAGACTTAAAAAAGTATATAAATGGAGGCACTTAAGAAAGGTAAAATCGCCTTCTTTGCCACTTGAAAGTTAGGAATATGTACACTTTTAAAACAAAAATTCAATAAAAATACTCACTAGTTCACGTAATAACGAAATCTAATAAACAGTAATGGGCCGGATTCATTACGTAGGCAAACTAAGCGTGCGCCTCGGTCACCCCCCTCCCCATTTGAGATTGAATTAGTGGAACGTTATTGCTAAATCTCACTTGTTGTGAAGGAGCGTATCAAGATTACAAATATATTCTTGGCCTTTTTTCTGGCAGTATTTTTGCTGTTCATTAAAACAACCTATGTTGCATTCATGATTACTTTTGGAATTTTAGGTCTTCTTTCCATACAGCTAATTTCCTCCTAATTTCAACTTAAAATTTAATGATTTTAAGAATGGGCCGAAAGAATTATTTTTCGGTAACCAAAGGTTTGTCATGAGGCATTTTTCGGCCTGAATTTTCTCTTCTTCTTGCATTACATATTCCAAAAAAGTCCTCAAATTGTGTTTACGAGGGGTTGAAATTTCAACTTTATCTAAAAAAGCTCTTTTGGCACCTTTTCTACAGGGGAAGATTACTGTCAAATCCCTCCAAGGGGAGATGCATATTCAGGGGGCTCACACCACAGACTGCAGCATAGGGCACAATGATCATAAATCCAGCCCTAAACAGAAATTAATCATTGACAGAGATCGTGCTTTCTTCATAAGCTGTGGAATTTCCTGTTTCTACAAAAGGAAAAAATTTTTATATTCTCCAACTCTTTTGACCCAGTTTGCCTTTAAATCGAACTTCTGATAACAATATAAAACAACATTTACAGAAAAATAATAATAATCAAGAGGGAAGAAAAAAAAAATTAAAAAACTATGAATGGAGGACTATGTAAGTCAGAAGTAACCATTTTGAAGTATTCATTTGCGCAACAAACCTGATCTATTTACAACATTTTAACTCCTAGAGAACGAAGAAGAAATTGGGAGTAGAGGGCTGTACATACAAAATAGTTTGAGAACGCAAAATAAATTGAAGAAATTTGCACGTCACTTCCATCAAGCAGTTTTACTTTACTTTTTGGAGAGTTCGTTTGACAGCCAATCTAATCCTTCGTATAACCCGTGTCCTTGGGTGGCGCACGTGGCCTGGATATACCACTGAAACAGGGGTAGGAAGAAAAGTTAAAGAAATAGAGGAACAAAGACAAAAAAAAAAAAAAAAAATAATATGGAAGTCACCTGCCTAAATTAGGCCTCTTGAACCTTCTTTTCATGAGTACATACCTTCAAAATGGGGTACAAGGGCTGTTTAAAAAACTAAGAGTGAATCTGTAGCGAAAAGTTTCTCACGCTTGAAAGTAAAAAGATAGAGGCCATGAAAGGCTTCATAAGATTCATTGGTTGGTGAATGAAACCATACTAAGTTTGCATGGTTAAGAACTCTTCTTTTTTTACTTTTTCTTACTTTTCAATGACACTGATCAACACAGATCGGTTTGAAAAAAAAGTTATGAATCATCAATGGGAAATTTTTAGCACTGGTTTTGAAAATTACCTCAATTTTACTAGATTGTTTTGCATAGAAAAATCATCAGACATTGCGAATATACATTATCGTCCGTTCTATATTTTTTTCGAACTGTGATCTGCCAAAACCAGTAAAATTTCGCGAAAATTTGTAAAGAGCGCAAGCCCAAGACATTGGACTAAAATTCTAGAAAATGGGCATTTTTTCTCACTAAAAGGCATCTATTCCCTCTACCTATCTTAGGATTTCGAAAATTTTTGACAAAAGCAACTTCTTGGGGAACTTAGACCATGTTTTCTCAAAACTTGATTTTCTGATTTTCTAATCCGTCAGTTCGAGAATGACCAATCTCATTTATTTCTTCCAAAGTCCCTTCCTAACACCAACAGAGTTTTAGATTTTGCACTCTCCCAAAAGGGCTTTCAAGATGCTAAAAAGTGTTTAAGATAGAAAAAATGGAGATAAGAGTAGTCTTAGATCAAAGGAGAGAGTTAGAAAGAACTTTTCGGAGGAAAAAGATGGGTAATTTTTGAAGTAACAAATTCAACTAGGAGTGTTTTTTCTGGACATATGTATTGGATTTGAACTGAGTATTTTATATTATTTTTGTTGTTGTTGAAAGAGGAGAGCATAATATTTATGTAAAAAATAAATGTTGCCTTTCTGTAATGGATAATCATTTTAAAAGTAGTTTTTTCTTAGCATTCAGTTAATATCAAAGGGTTCAGATCAAATATTAGAATACTGAAATCGTTCTCAAATCTTTCAACGGTTAAACAGCTCATTTGCAGAAGAGCATGACGTTAGGAGATCTCATGTGGTAGAGAATAAGTGAAGAACATGATGTTGGGAAATCTCACATGGTAGAGAATAAGTTAATTGATAGTGATTATTTTATCTTGATAAAATAAATAAGTATGTGCTGGATGCTAAGAGGGTTTACTTACACGTCTACTTCTTAATTGACTTAATCCCAATAATTCTGTTAGTTCAGATGCATTCATAGCATTAGGAAGATCTTGTTTGTTGGCGAAAACTAGGAGCACAGCATCCCTGAGTTCATCTTCTTGCAACTGGAGAGAATAAAAAGTTAAGGAGCCAATTTTAAAAAATTTGAAAAATGAGAGAAAAAGCTAAGAAGCAAATTTGAGAATGAAAATGTTTCCTATCATCAGATTTTTCGAAAACTTCCTGAAAATTTACTTCCCACAGATACGGGAATTTCTGACTATTCCCTTATAAGTTTGCACAGCTCATTTTATTAATATGGACTAAATCAGATTTCTAATGAGTTAAAAGACTACATGAGTGGTATATTTTATAACTTCTTATGACCTAAAATTGTATTGGATGTATTTCGATGATCACACTGCCCAACATCATGAGCTTTGCGAGCACTAGTGATGATGAGTGATGGGACCATCAAAACAGGTACAGCAAAATTTAAAGTAAAGGAAGGCGAGGGTGTTAACAGTAGGCAACTTACCCAATCAATGCAGATCTGTTTTAAGGTTTATAATTTTAGCCTTATTTATTATCAAGAGGACCACTGCCCTATATCATTATCGTTCGAACAATTAGAGGTTCTGCATGCACTGTAAATTTTCCCTGATGCAATGAGTTCAAAAAGGAATTTTAAAATTTTAAAATTTATTAGGTCAAGGCACCTCTTTATCAATCTGGAAGCAATTACTAAACATGTTGCTCCTTGGATTACGCAATTTAAATTAGAGAGCGTTTGAATAGAAGGAATCAACTTCTATTCTTTTGACTGTTCTGCATTTAAAATAGCATTACTCAACTTATGATTTTCTTGTAGAAAAAGGCGACTTTGTGAGCATGCCCATACACTGGGTTCCTTCGTAATAAACGCTGTCCCAACATAATAATTCTTTCTTACCATGTTGTGCAGCTCATTTGAAGCCTCCGTTATTCTTTCTCTATCATTTGAGTCCACAACAAAAATCAGTCCTTCAGTATTCTGAAAATAATGTCTCCACAGGGGCCGAATTCGATCCTGACCACCGACATCCCACACAGTGAAAGAAATATTTTTGTATTCAACGGTTTCGACATTGAATCCTGTAAAAACAACCAAAACCGATCATTTTTGAAAAATTGAACTGAAATAAAAACTTGAGTATTAATTGAGAGTTAGTAGAATATTTCAGAATTTACCGCCGGTTGGTTTCAGATGAATTTAACATATTTTTTGAAATATGAATGGCCAAAATTTGACACAACGTATCTCCAAAATGCCTCCTTTTTGGAAGAGCAAAAAAACAGTTTATCCTTTCTTTTTAGATAAAAGGGTCCAAATTCAACTCTTTTATAACTTAAAATGAAATACTAAGAAACCAACAGGAACATCAGTGGAAAAATCAACTTTTAAGATGTATGTTTTGGCGCCACATTCCATCCAGAAATATGTTCTATTAGCAGTAGCAACAGTCATAGGTCAATTGTAACAGTTCTCTCTAGCCGTTTGGGAACTAATATTTCATCATCATTTCCAGTTGTAATTGTGTAAGGAAGGTTTTTGCATTCCAGTGTTTGAAACTCACCTTTGAGTTTCCGGAGCCATGTGGCGCATTAAGCTTGATTTTTTAGGGGCCAAATCGACTTGATTCCGATATATCACGGCACATTTAGTGAAAAGTTAGACACAAGATGTTTTAGTTACAGAACTGGTAATTGTAACTTGGGGAGAAATTTCGAAAAATGGCCAAATTGGCCCAGCGCATTTATTTTTTAGGCGCCATGGCCGATTTCTTAGGCGCATTTGGCGCCTGTGAGTTTTGAACACTGGATGAAATACTGCGTTAACCACTTTCTTACAAGCAAATTAAAAGGAGTTCAAACCGTAATACCAGTTATTAAGCCACGTTGTAGGTGTTCTATTATAATCCTTATTAATCCTGTGGGTTTTGAGCAGTGATATTATATGAGAAAATGTACAGGAGCTTCTGTTTCACAATGTCAATAATTTAAAATCTCTTTTTTTGAAATTCTGGTATCACACTTCAGCTATGGATGTATAATCTCAAATAGAATTGAGAGAGTCGTTACCAGGTGCAGGGGCTGTAAGATGCTTTGACTTGATAGATTAAAATTAAACTGAAAACTTGCAATGCGTATTTAAGCTTCAGGAAAAATCAATTCAGCTTCTAAAAATGGTGAACAATTTTTAAAATTCGTTTGACTTAACAGAGCAATTTCTGGAATTTTGAAGTAAAATAAAATCAATTAAAGAAAGTAAAAAATTAAAAATTTAAGCATGGCAATCTCACCAATTGTAGGGATAGTTGTGACTATCTCGCCTAACTTGAGTTTATACAAGATTGTTGTTTTACCAGCTGAGTCCAATCCAACTGAAAAACAGAGAGAGAGAGGGAGAGAAATTAACTTCATGCAATAGAAATGGACGTGGAATAATTATTAATTGTGGAAAACTGAAATTATTGCCCTCCCCCATTGCTCCGAGTCATTTCAATTCAATTCCTGACTCGAAAATTGTGCAGGTTGAAGCAAAGTAGCTACTTAGAATTCAGCATACTTTAAAATACTTCATTAGGAAAGTTGAAATTGTGACAAGGAGCAAAACCATGAAGCTCAGATTCACCTTCTTTCCAATTCACTGATGGCTGCAGTCCACTAAGTGTAAACACTGTTTTTCTGAGGTTACTGCTGGTAAGAATTAAATTAGGCTTAATTTAAATGTGCTATGACCTACACATCTTTGGCGGATATTACTATACGTTCAATCGTAATTTTGACGTTGAACATATCAAATTAAGAACTAGTCATGAGAAGTTCCACATCATATAACCTCAATGTCTGGCTGTTTTGATTACACGAAAATATCTCAAGAGGTGATATATTTCATGACTAACTAGAGTTCTTTCTAAGACATTGGCTGGAAAATTTGACAGCAAGATGGTGATAAACCAATTTTCCACTTAATTTCGTCAACAAAGTGGATAAAATGATAACAGTTGGAAGATATTTTGATAGGTACCTACAGTGAGGTTACGAACTTGGTCGATAGAGAATCGGTAAGTTGATTCAGTTTAGAGCAAAGCAAAACGGTCGAAGTTGATTCGTACAGTGTGCAAAGTTGCAGTGAAAGCAAACCTTGAGAAGTTGTTTATCATAAGAGATAAGTATTGGCATTATTTATCCTTTCCTTAGAAGGATGATCGACAATTCTACTCGATCATGAATATTTGATGCAACAGCCTGTGATGGAGGACACTTCTGAGAAACTGCTTTAATCTTCTCATTAGAAAAGAGATATTTTGAGAAAATTTGAAAACAGTTTCAACAATATGTGAATTCAAAGTTTCTTAGAACGTAAAAGAAGCTGCAATCCGAAATCCGGTGCGTTGAACAAAAGATACAAACCCATCAGGATCCTCATCTGCTTCTTGCCGAAAAGACGTGTCAAGAGACTGGAAATTGTTAGCCCCATTTTGGAAATTTCAGCTCTTTGATAATTTGAGACTCGTCGCTAACTAAGATCCCTGAAGATCACTTCACCAGCACCACTTCTTCGTACACTATTCCCTAATCAATCCCCTACCACTTGTCAGTTTTTGTCAGCTTGTCACTGCCACTGCCACTGTTACACCATGATAATGATAAACGAAGGTGGTCGCAATTCGAGTTGACCCGCCATTTTAGAGACTAGTGATACGCACCGTGTGACGTCTACAGGATACAAAATGCGACCACCTCACAGTTTGTGCTGTGTTTGGCGCAATGTGTGAAGTATTCATGCATTCTTGTAGGCGCTAGGCGCTATCCGTTTCGCGCTGACCGCAATGACCGCACTGTGTTTGGTGCAATGCGAGAAGTATTCGTGCAGTCTTGTAGGCGCCAATAAGTGTTACATGCCGCACAGTGGAGTATTATACCCGAAAAGCTGGCGAAAAGTCAAAAAAAAAAAAAAATATGGTAAAAGCTTGGTAAAACAGGTAAATAATGATTCTCTGATATCTACTGCATGACATTGTGACAACAGAATCCGCTTATCACTACTGGATGGTCGAGGAAAATAGGGTAAACCCAGCGGTTTCGCGTGCATCTCAGCTCTAGTTCAGTATTGTTTACGTCCAGATTTCCAATCAAAGTGTGTATGCAGTGACAGGTACAAGCTACATCTGCAGGCTTATTGGCAGCCATTATTTATGGTAAGTAGTCCCTTTTTACATATATATTACTATAGTTAGAAATTTGATTGTCTGGCATGTATATGCTGTTGTCAAATCGTTCAGTAAAATGGGCATTTTCCATGAAGATGCTTAAATAAGATAGTTTCTTAATATGTGCCGGGCTGTGTCGGGCTGAAAATGAAGGATTTTCGTAAACTAGAACCCAACCGCAAGATTCTCCCGCAAAAATTTTTTACCCATATTCACCCTTTGAATTTCTGCGAATTTTTTAAATTGAGCTTTGTTTTCGAGCAAGAATCACGTACTTCCAAATTTTGGATCCTACATATTTCTCAGGTCAATAATGTGAGCCTCGGCATTTAATGGAAGTCTTATGACACTCCTGGAGTTCTTTGTATGTGATTCACA
>NW_017566728.1:810829-907763 GCF_001854935.1 Bemisia tabaci
TGTGAATCACATACAAAGAACTCCAGGAGTGTCATAAGACTTCCATTAAATGCCGAGGCTCACATTATTGACCTGAGAAATATGTAGGATCCAAAATTTGGAAGTACGTGATTCTTGCTCGAAAACAAAGCTCAATTTAAAAAATTCGCAGAAATTCAAAGGGTGAATATGGGTAAAAAATTTTTGCGGGAGAATCTTGCGGTTGGGTTCTAGTTTACGAAAATCCTTCATTTTCAGCCCGACACAGCCCGGCACATATTAAGAAACTATCTTATTTAAGCATCTTCATGGAAAATGCCCATTTTACTGAACGATTTGACAACAGCATATACATGCCAGACAATCAAATTTCTAACTATAGTAATATATATGTAAAAAGGGACTACTTACCATAAATAATGGCTGCCAATAAGCCTGCAGATGTAGCTTGTACCTGTCACTGCATACACACTTTGATTGGAAATCTGGACGTAAACAATACTGAACTAGAGCTGAGATGCGCGCGAAACCGCTGGGTTTACCCTATTTTCCTCGACCATCCAGTAGTGATAAGCGGATTCTGTTGTCACAATGTCATGCAGTAGATATCAGAGAATCATTATTTACCTGTTTTACCAAGCTTTTACCTTTTTTTTTTTTTTTTTTGACTTTTCGCCAGCTTTTCGGGTATAATACTCCACTGTGTGCCGATCGCCGCGCCGAGGGCTTCTCCTTTTCACCTCAAGTCCTCGTTATCATTTCACAATACGCACGAAATATACGTCTCGGAAACACGGCGAAAGCGTAATCTGCGTAATCTGATTCTACATTAGTTAGAAGATGTCGGCCTCCTATGGAGTAGTGCCGTGGTGGTTATAGCGCCAACCCCATAATCGGGAAGTCCCGGGTTCGATTCCCGGTCAGGCGACCCGAGTTTGATGGTCTCAAACAATGGTTGCCTGGGACTGGTTGTAGGGGCGGAGGGGGAACAGGACTAAAGCGCAGGATTAGTTCTTACGGGTTACTTAAAGTAGTAAAGAAAAGAGAAAAAAAGAACAAAAGAAGGATGCGCATTTGTGCAGAAGTGTTGCAAACAGATATTTTAGGAGGGGGAAATGATTCTTCGAGGAATGAGGATTCGTGACACGAAAAAGTCGAAAATGAAAAACGCTGAATGAAACATGCCCTTGTTTTTTCCACTGAAACTTTTGTACAGACTCTCTTGAAAATCTCAGGGATTAGTTTTACGAGTAATAGAGGGAATTCAGGAAAATTATTTTGCGGAGATGAAAATAAGGGAACTCTTTCCCGTCGGCATTGACGACTGATCTTTAAGGTGCAGTCTCCTGTCCCGATGTAATTTTCATAGCTCTTTAGAAAAACCTAATCATGGTAGCGTTCGGCTAGATGCCTCGTTCCTTTCATCTTTTTCTTCTTGGACGGGCAGTAAATTTTTTTTTGTTTAAAAAAAACATATTTGGGTTGAAAAGAGCGAAATGGGAGGTTTATGTCTTTCAGTCTTTGGTCATATATCGCGGTGAAAAGGTAAATGCGTTTTAACTCAAATTCGACCTCAAGCTTCATGCGACAAAAAAAAAATAAAAATTAAACATATTAACGCGATCTAAGCAAAAGTTATGGTGTCTTCAACAAATTCGCAAACAGAGACTGGTCTAGGTATATTAGATTACTATATCATTTGAGATTCCACCAACTTTCAGGTTCTGAAAGCCATGTAACAATATGAGTATCGCTGTATCATAGGTAGGTATTTTTGTGCTCACCATTAGTCGACTGTTTTTCCGGAACGAACAATCATGTGCCCTCAGTCATCCGCAAATTAAGAACAAAAATTAGTCTCTTGCCTGTGCACACATTATTCTGTCGCACGTTCTGTCATCTCATGAATGACGCTTGTAGCTTGTAGTGTTAACTAGTTCAATTTGATGTACGTGTGAGGTCATGGTCATAGTTAATGCTAGCGTTAGAAGGCATCGAAAAACGCCAGCGCGACATAGCTTGTATGATCACACACATTCGAGTGTAAGATATTGCGTTTAACAAAAATGAAGGGGTTATTCGTGCGCTCCTCAGAATCATTTGTATTGTAAATCCCCTACAGTCTACAGTCCTGAAAGTATTATACAAACCTATGACAATGGACAATTGAAACGGTCATTCTCAAAAACACGTAAGGGCCAGAAACGATAGAGAAAAACAGTCAAAACCGTTTTAAGCGACTTGTTCAAAATCTCGGAGGTCAGAAAAATTAATGTGTGAGAAGATTACAATAATTAAAAATCGGGTTGTGGTTATTTCAGCAATTTCCTCACAATTTGGACGTAAAAATAAGAAAGAAACGAATTGGAGCTTGAGTCTTTTTGAGAATGAACGAACTGATTTCAACATACTTTTCGTGTTGAAAGACACATTTTTGGTGTTTCAAGCCGTAATGTGCCCACACGAAAAAATTAATTTAAACACTTTCTCGACATATGCGATAGTAACTTACTGCTGATTACGTAACTGATGATCGCACACGTGCAAAAACTTACTAAAATTTTTAAAAAAAGAGAAATGTTTGGCCTGAAAGAACAAATATTTACACCCTCATTCTACGAAATTCGAGATGACTGCGTGAGGGATTTAAAGCGGATCAAGTCAGGGTCAGGGAGCACTGTATAACGCGTTGGCGTTTGATTATTTTTGAGAATGAGTGGTCTTCTCAGATGTTTTTTAGGCCTTATAACTCCGTTTTTCTGCTTGTCACTTTGCATTCTCCCCCGAATTCCCGTGCACGAACACAGGAGGCTACTGAATGTAACCACTCTGAGGCGGTCCTCAACCAGCACGTTTCTTATTATTATCGCAGATAAGATCGACCTTATGAAGTGATTAATGTCTGATTCTTGATCAGTAGATCCTAAGGAATACACGGAAAAAATTAAATTGCTGATTTAACAATTCAATTGCTTAAAAAAGTGACTGCAATTTTTCAATGTAGATTTTACAACAAAAAAATGCTACTTTCACCACTATTGTAAGCTAATTTAAGCACGGGGGTGGTTAGAGAAGCAATTTTTTGTTGTTAAATCTACATTGAAACATTGCAGACACTTTTTTAGTTAAATCAGCAATTTAATTTTTTCCTTGTAAGTACATAGGTACATACTAATTTTGGCCATTTTCATTGATGCTGATTTTCCGACTTTTTCGGCGCTAGATCGGCTGTTTTTCCCACTGTGCGATGATGCGAAGACTTCTCATTTTTACAACTACGAATGACAACTATTATTGATCATTATTGTAAGTTCCATTTCTCGTTTCGGACTTTCGGTGTGCGGTTTGCTGTGGGAGTGTGGGATCCGCGATTCACCTGTTGCGTCGCGGTGTGGATGATGTAGTTCCCGATTTCTCCGCCAGTCGTGCGCTTCCAGTGCCCGCGCGCGGTCTTCTCAGTGTTTTGTTTCTGTGCGGGCTGCGGTGAATCAGTATCAGTGTTTCGACTTTGATAATTTATTTGTGGTAGATAACATTCTATTTCGCGTCTTTATCAGTATTGGATTAATCAGGATATCCTCAATCGTAAGTTTCATTCATAACTCCGATATTTCTCAACTTCATACATTCTTAATCTCTAAATTCATTGATTGAGCAAGCGGCAGTTATGTACTGATGTCATGAGCCCAACCACCTGTTTGTTTACATTTGTTTATCAGCAACCCAGTGGTAATGATGAATCTCAGAAAGCAATGCTGCTTGTTTCCTCTTTTTTAATTCTATTACACTGTGTCGGCAGCATAATGTGGGAACAATTATCGTTTGACTGAAGCTAGCAAGGCTTCCTAAAGTAGGTTTGTCAGTGAAGGATTCTTCGAGTTAGCATTGTAGGTTTTTCGTTTCTCAACCCCTATTTCTCTCCATTAGGTTTTTTATAGCTTCCTGTCATTTGTTATTACAAGTATGTAAGATCCCTTTTATCTAGATGATTTCTATTATCTATCACGTATCCAAGTGATAGAGAATTGCTCTCAAATTTGAGAGCATGAAGGCAGTGTAAGAGTGGAAAATTCCTTTTTTCCGTGCCGTTGTCATTCAAGGTAGTATTCATAGTTGTTCATCAAGCACTTAGGCCTTCTTAACTGATGTAATTCTAGCGGCTTCAAAAGGCCTCAATGTTTAAGGGACAACTCTGAATACGTCCCTCAGCCATAGCAGGGATATTTAACAGCGTGACTCTTTCAAGGATTAGGATGCCTGTAGATTCGTTATCACTATGAATATTTTTTGAAGTTGCAAACCTTATTAAAACCACCATCTGCAGATAAATGGACAGATGATTGAAAGAGATTGAAGATTCACAGAGAAGAACTAATGCTATATTGAGGAAAATACAACAAAAATTTTTACCATGAGTTTAGTTATTTCCACATTGTGCTTGGCTCGTGTTGTGGAACTAATACGAATCCTGTTTGATCGCTGTTCGCTGGTGCTTTTACTTACTTCACCATAGAATTTTTTATACTGAGGTTTCTACTGTGCACGGATCAAAGACTGAAAGCAGGCTTTTGCTGCATTTGATGAGAATTCTATGGAAGGCATATTTTACGCTAGGGCTTATTGGTGAAGTTAGAGTATTGCTTATAGCTAAGTAATGAGACCCCTTAAATTTCTCAATGAGAGAAATAGGAGTCATATTTAAGCCAGCATCAAGTAATGCCTGAGTATCTATTGGATTGAAAACGGAGGCATAGAAGACAGTCTACGGAAGTAGTCAGGAGTATTTTAAATTAATGGAGGACTTGAATCCTCAGCTAATACCATTAAAATCACCTAAGTGATGGCCGTTTTAAAGTTCAATGTGCTCCTGTTTGAATATATTATAATTGCAGGAATTAGAGCCTTAATTTGTGGCTTTTTAATGGTTTTTGTTGAAGGAAATGATTTATCCAGGGACCATCGGAATTGCTCAGCAAATTTTCAGGAACTTACATCTTTTTTGTGAAATTTTACCTGTTTTGGTTAAATTGTTGTTCAGGCAAGTGCCCTTAAAACTTAGCGTTTGAGGTATGGAATAGACCCTACTATTTAATTGCTGGCTTAGCTTGTCAGAGGACTAGGGGGCCCCGAGGCACTGAGCTGCTACCAAGAAGGGAAATAATGGCCTCATAGTCCATGGGCCAGCAGGGGTAGCGTCTAGGGGGTCCACCTTTTCCCAGTGATAGAATTTTTTAGCCATTAATTTCGTGAAGCCCTCGAATAGGAGAATAAAATTTTACTTGTTTAAGCTGATTTTGTAATGAAGAGACTGAGAAGCCCCCTCTAATCCCTCCCTCCCCCCACCCAAGACTTTGACATCCGACTTTTCCGTTGTTTTTTCGTCTTGCTCGGCAACGATTGTTCATAGATATATAGGTGCGTTTATCTGAAAGCTCGTAAAATTTCAATTCCACTGTGTAAGGCGAGACTATGGGGTGATCTTTGAAGGCCTAAAATGAAAGGTTAAAACACTTTCAGCGTGCTGTTATTGCTGAAGGTTTTTTTCCAAAAAGGAACGAGCACGTGACAGAAATTCAGGTGCCGCGCTAAATTTTTCGTTCCCGCCGAAGGATCGGTCATGTGATAAACACTTTCGGTGGGCAGGAGGGGGGGCCTGAGCAGAATTATCTCTAGGGGGAGGGGGTCTACTTGTACTAATTCGAATATTTTTCAAGGGGAGGGGGGCACTTTTTTCTGGGACTCCCCCTCCCCCCGGTCTTTGTTTTACAAATTGGAACTGCCTGTTCCGTTAAACCACTATATAGACTTGCGACACAGTCATCTTCCCCACGCGTTAAAGTACCACCCTCTAGATTTCATTTTCTACCTGAAAATCATTCCGTATTGTAGTTCGTTTTTAATGAGACCGAGCTTTCAATTGCAGCGATCGGTGTTGGCAGCTCGGAGGCTTTGAAAAATTCGGTTTGTGACGTCATCCACAGCGGTATTGACACCCTTAGTTTCCTCCACCACACATCTGCACTGGCTACTCAACGTGTAATTCGGATGAAAGCTGGGCAGATTAAGAAACCAAGGGTGTCCCTACCGCGGTGGATGACGCCATAAACCGACTTTTAAAAGCGAAATAACTCGGTTAATTTTAAACGTAGAGAGTTGCTGTTTGGACGGATCTTAATTTATTTCGCTGAGCAACGATAATCAAGCATCAAAACACGACTCTGTGTCCAGCGCAACGGACCCATTAACGAGCGAGGGCTCGCTTTTTTTAAGGTTCACTAATAAAGAAGAGAAGAAGCGTTATCTGAGCGCTTGCGCCAGCGCGGCGGCGACGTCATCGAACTGAAGACAATAACGAGGAAGCGGAGCGGTACAGCCGAGCGCCTCTTGGGAAATCGCGCACGGGGCCGGGATAGGGGCCCGGGCCCCCGGGGGGAGTCGTTTTTGAATGCAGAAAAGCGAGGACGCCACTCCATCGCCGCGGCGCAGCGCGACGTCGTGGGAAAATGATAGCGAGTGTTTTTTATGAAGAAAGTCATGTTACGGCGCTTTGCGCGGTTGCCGCCTTTTACCTCTGAAGGCGCTATCAGCGTTGTTCGGAAAGAACTCGGCTATTACAATCGTACATCCCTTCCGTCATTGCCTGTCCAAATTACTAACAATCAAGATCCAAAATCCCATTTATCAGTTCACTTTTACCAATGTTAGAAGAAAAATCGGCGGCGTATGTCCGCAATCACACACTGGAAAAAAAACACATTGGATCTAGAGTCCAGACTCTAGAAAACATCGACAAGAAAAAATACTCTTGATTCAATCTGATTTTTGTTTAAATCAAAAGGAAATCCGCTCAAATTATAAGAGGCTTGGTTCTTGATTTAAGCAAAAATCCGATTGAATCAAGAGTATTTTTTCTTGTCGATGTTTTTAAGAGTCTGGACTCTAGATCCAATGTGGTTTTTTTTTCCAGTGCATATTTCGTTTGCGGTGTCTGAAAATCTCCGCCTCTGTGTTATTTTTTTAAAGGAGAACAAATTGACATCATTCCGTGAAGTTTTTGCAGAATTTTCCTCGCATAGAGAAAAAAATCGTCGAGTAGTTTTCCGTTTAAAAAATAAAGTATAACAGGAAGTCTGCAACGTCGCAAACCGAGTTATGTGATTGCCGACTTACACCGTCGAAAAGCATGTAGGAACCAAGTTGCGGGTGTTCAATATTACCTTGCTATAAAGACTAACGTTGTATGAATCTACCGTTGCCAAATTTTGTTCAATAAAGCACGAATCCATCTGAGAATTTGAAACATTTCTCTCTCAAATTCATCGGGGGATGTGAAATATTTCTCTTTTAATTTCAGACAAACTTGTTCGCAGTTTAACTTATATCAGGATATTTCAAGGAAAACCTTGCATTCTTCTCCCCAAAAATTCATGTTTTATCTGTGGAAATTCAGCAATTCTCGAAAGTCATACGGCGTTCTTCCTTAGTGCGGCAGAATTGTTTTTCGACATGCTTTTGAGATTGACGTCTTTAAATAAAAAGTACACACTACATTCATTGTCACATGAGCCCTGTCACGCATGTTTTCTCCCGAATCTCAAGGCCGAGGACGTAATGGAGATATTTTATTTTGATTTAAATACATACGTTTAAATATACACCGAGCCAAACGAAAAGGTACAAAATTAAGCATCACGACACATCTCTCCTCGTCCACATTGTACGCAGAATACAATGGGCACATTGAAGATGTCCAGCTTTAACGTATAAGTGAGAAAAGAACTGTTCTTGTCTCAGCTGATTCACACCTCTCGCACCTGCACCTCCCGCCCAGTCTCCTCAAGTCAAATCGAGTACTAAACTATTCTTTGTATATTTTACGATACAAAAATTTTCCCATGTATAATTTCCTTTTTTTTGGGGGGGGGGAGGGGGTTTACCCTGTCAGCGGACTGATTATCGAAATCTATAGACAAAGAAGACAAAGGGAACATGGAGCCATGCTACTCGAATTGGTTAAAAAAACGGTTAGTTCTTGTAGACTATAAGTGTAGGGTCTCTCGTGGATTACCTTTAGTCAGTCTACTACTGAGAAAAAACACTAAGAAGAGGCCCGAGTACTGTATGTAACAAGGTGGAGAAATTGTGCTGGGTCCATACCATTTCGCAGGGAAATCAAAGCCAAGAAGTTCCAAACAGTCCTTAGTCTACTACTGTCCTTCTTCGTCCATCGTAACCACTCCTTTCCACCAATAGGATTGCTCCATTTTCCCGATGTCGTCTCTGTCTATCGCTTTGTCTATAAATTTCAATAATCATTTACAATTCCTCCTCGTAAAATATGGATATTTTCTCTTCAGCACCGTCCGCGATTCGATTCTTCTGTATAAATTGTAGGGCGCCGAACGTTGACTGAACGCAGGTGGAACGTGGGAAAGTCGGAATCAGGGATTTTCTGTACATCTGCTGAATAAATTTGCACTACTGACCTATTACTCCCGCGAAACTCCCGTCAGCCGGAATCTTTTCGCTAGAGTGGAGGTGGGATATGCATATCATTCACGAGCAGAAACCGCTCTTATGCAGCTGCCATGAGCTGATTTCTGTGAAATATGAAGCCAGGTTGCTAGATTTAGAGCCCGAAATTCACATTTTACTAGGACTTTTAGTGGAAAATTCGCTCATAAAGCGTTGCACGACGAATTTATCGGTAGCATTTATTAACAAACCTTAGCAAGCACTGGAAAAAAACACAGTGGATGTAGAGTCCAGACTCTTAAAAACATCGACAAGAAAAAATACTCTTGACTCAATCAGATTTAAGCTTAAATAAAGGACCAAGCCTCTTAATTTGAGCGGATTTCCTTTTGATTTAAGCTTAAATCTGTTTTAATCATGTGTCCTTTTTCCTGTCAATGTTTTCAAGAGTCTGGACTCTAGATCCAATGTGTTTTTTTTTCCAGTGTAGGACTTTCAGTGGAAAATTCGCTCATAAATCGTTACACGATGAATTTATCGGTAGCGCATTTTTCAACAAACCCCAGCAAAAGCTCTTCCTTTAAGTTAAGATCCCCAGCGTTATTTGGTAGTTCCCGGGAAGAACTAGACCACCCCTCAACCCCCACCTACCATTCAAAAGCATGGAGTCTTGCGGATGAGGCATGAAGTAAGAGTAATCTGGCTTCTCCCACACTTTCATTGAGGGATCGGGGTCATCATATTTCGCGATAATCCACGTCTATTTTGCGTCAACTCTTATTATTGCGGGTGAGAATTGAATCTCTCGCACGTCGGAAAAGCTCGGCAACAATGACATCAACGAGGAGCGTTTTTGGGCGTTTGTGCTCAACGGCGGAAGTTGGGAGCTTCCGCGGACTTCCCGTTGGAAACGGAAATTGAGATATTTACACGTTATTATGTTACACCTCACCCCCGCATGTAGGTAATAGGTATGTAAGCACGTCCTACCGTACCAAACCGTACTGTAGAGAGAGCTCGATCGAGTAGCCCCTTCCATACGCCTAAACAAGCGCGCCAGTTTGAGGATATCGATGCGGGTTTTGACTGTTAAAAATAATGGAAATCTGGGAGTGCCTTACTTTTCGGCTAGAGTCGATTCGGAGAGCCGAGGGACCTTTGCGCTTCAGCAGTCAACACCCGCATCGATACCCCCAGTCGTGTCTTGAACACTGGAAAAAAAACACATTGGATCTAGAGTCCAGACTCTTAAAGACATCGACAACATTCGACAAGAAAAAATACTCTTGATTCCATCAGATTTAAGCTTAAATCAAGAACCAAGCCTCTTAATTTGAGCGGATTTCCTTTTGATTTAAGCTTAAATCTGATTGAATCAAGAGTCCTTTTTCTTTTCAATGTTTTCAAGAGTCTGGACTCTAGATCCAATGTGTTTTTTTTTTTCCAGTGAAGCAGGGTGTCTACGAGTCTGGAAAGTCCGGAAGTAATACTGATTTTCTCAGAGCGGTCTGAAAGTACTGAAAAAGTGCGGAAATTCTGTAAGATGGTCCGGAATTTTTTCATTTTTTGTCATTTTTGTCGCATTTTGAGCGAGAAATTCAAATTTTTGTAATTTATCGAATTTCGTCAATTGGAGGCACCAAAAAATTACCGAATTTTTCTATTGAAGATGTACTGAATTTCTTAAGAATATACTGAAAAAGTACTGATTCTTGGACAGCCCGTTATAGTGGACACCCTGTGAAGGGACTATAAACCAAAGATACAATTATCAGAGCCGGGAGTATCCGAATGGTATACGATACAGAACACCTATTACTGTACGTATGATCGAACTTGTTTCGCACTAAAGCTCCCAAGTCTCGGAAATGCATAGCACGCTTCGCTCATTTCGATAATTCCAAGCGTCCACCTTTAATCAAACCCCTGGGGCTTTTAAAGTCCCAAATGGTAGACAAAATTATTTCTAGAAGAATAACAAATTCTCCCGCAATTGTCAACCAAAGACGGAGGTTATCTCGTGTTTTACTTCCCGTATTAACCAAACTTTTGTGTTGAAATTTCTCTCTGAGAGTTAATGACAAGAAATTTGAACAGAATAATCCGTTAGTTTTTCAAAGAAAGAAAGAAAAAAAACGTGCTTCAGAGCCGAATCCGGGGACGTAGACTAAAATTCATTGGAATTAAGTGGAAATTATGCTGCCCCAGCGCAACGACAACGGAACCCGCGGCTGGAGGAGTTGGATACGAAAGGATGGAGTGAGTGTACTGCCGTGCTAAGGAAAAACGCCGTATGAACCTTCAGGCGTTGCCAAATTTCCTTGAATAAAATGCGAATTTCCTGGTAAACTCATGAACATTTTCCCTCCAATTTTTTAGATAAATTTATTCGCAATTTCACTGAGAGTCCCTGAAAATTTAAAGGAAAAATATTCATAACTTTTCTCAAAAATAAACATTTTACCGAAGGAAATTTGGCAACTCTCGAACGTTCATACGACGTTCTACCTTAGTACGGCAGAGTGAGTGTACTAGTCGGCCGGTGGCAGTGGCTGGCAGTTAGTAAAATTACGTTCGATCGGAGTGCTCATGGCTGATTCGGAATGATGAGTGAGGTGGGCTCGGACCCACTTGACGTCTAATCGAAAATACTTGATCTTAATTAGCATGCGCTGGCATAGTTTCCATCGGATGTTTGATCAGTGATCGGAGATCGGACGACGGAGGAGTGGGCGCAGTCGAAATTGGGTGGTCTCGAAAGGCCAGGTGGCCAGGCCTCTTTTCCGGCCCGGATTCATTCCGATTGCAATCGATTTATTTCCATGATTAGAGCCTCGTAAATACAGGTTGAGAACGGACCAGAGTAAAGCGTCGAGTTGCTTGGTAGCACTTGAGCAAGGCTAGAATATCTAGCGCGAGGAAGTTTTTTTTTTTTTTTTTTTTTTTTTTTTTTTTTTTTTTTAACCTTCAAAGATGAGCAGAAACAAGAGACCCTCTAGTCCTTGAAAAGAGAGTAGTAACTTTTAAATTTTCGGAATCGAGACTCCTTCAAAATTCGTCTAATTTCTTTTAGTTTGAATCACTGAAATTCCTAAAACAGCTGAATTCATCTCATTTTTTATGAAAACGAGACATATGAGAAAGCCGCGAGTGCGCTAAAAATAACGTAGTTCCAGGCAAATCAGCCGTGAATGGCATTATTCCTCCAGGGAGCCAATGAAAACAGTGCTTTCAAGTAAAGTGCCGTAAAATTAGAAAGTTTACTAAAAAAATTACAAAAAGTTACAAATTTATAGAGCATGGATATTATTTTGATATTGAATGGAAGTAATGCGAAACCTTACACGCACGTTCTAAAATCCGATGAAAATTGAATTATTTACCGCTGAGCAGTTTCGTTGACAGGGCTTACTTTGCTAACTTCAGTTGCCTTTAACAACGCATCCATTATCTTGATATCAGTAGAATACTATTCAATAAATGACCTCTTCAAGAAATTGTAAATCAGTGTACGATGATATCGACTGATGGTGGCGTCAGAAAGCTCGATGTTTGATTCCTGGGAGCCAGGCCGCAATGTCGTAGGAGCCAAGAACGCGGAAGAGGGAAAAATGTCACAAGACGCATCTAATGAAGGGCGGTAGTTAGTGACTCCCTCTGTAGCCAGATCGCAAGGACTTTTTTCCCTGACGTCGCGACGCTGTTTTGTCGGGATTCGGAGAGGAAATACATATTTTCAGGTTTTTGGCAACACTGGTCGCGCGTGTTCCTCCGTCGCATCCATCGTGAGTTCAACTTTTCTCTTTACCGGTGTTGGCAGGGTTGCCAAAGTCAGGAAAAACCGGGAAATGTCAGGAAATTTTGAAAAGTGAGTGAAAACCTGGAATTGTCAAGGAAAAATTAACAAGCACCTCTATTTGTTTTCCAGAATGGGTTTGACGTTTCGAGCAACAAAATGTTGCCCAAAAACTACTTCTAATTATGTCCTTTTGACCATCTCGCATATCTTGAATTGTCAGGGAATTTCACCAAAATGTATCCGGGAAATGTCAAGGAATTTCATTTTCTAGATTTGGTGGCAATCCTGTGTTGCTACTCCTTTGAAAATAATGGACTTTCATAGTTAATGGCTAAGTTTCGATGGCCACTAAAGATGTTGTCTAGCGCTTCGGTGGGATTAAATAACGCATGTTTTGAAGAGGAGATTTTAAGGGACGAGAGCTGACAATATAGTTTTAAATTTTCCCCGTAGATCAATGAGATTAGGGATCTAAACATTGCAATGAAAATAATAGGAGTTTCAGAAAAAATTTCCGCTCAACATTTGAGGATACCTGTACTTTAGAAAAAAGAAGCCACTGAACTAATTGAATTCAGTTTTGATGTATAGTGAAAATGACAACAACAGAGCAAGTTTAAATTTCCTTATCAGCTCGACAGCATTTTAATGTTTAAGTCTATTGCGATGGCATAAAAATGAAAGTTTAGGAAACTTGCACTTGCACATCAAAATATACACGCAGTTATTCAAGTGATTAATGCTGTCACACATCATGGTAGAAAATGGCGAAAATTAGTGTTTTAATCATAAAATCTATATTTAAAAGACCTCAAGTGGTGAAGTTCCCACAATGATTTTAATGCGATTATACGCGTTTTTGCTATCTCCCACTTTCCTATTCTATCGTTCAAGTCTTTATCATAACGCCCCCGTTTTAAATCTGTATTTCGTGTGTAATACTTGAACAGCCCCCTGGTCAAGGGTGGCGGCGCGTGTGCGGGGCAAAAGGAGACGCCTTCACCCCCCCCTCCCCAAAACTATCGAGGATTTTCTCGAAAAAGCATCTTCGCTATGGTGCTTGAATAAATTCACACTACGTCACGTAGATCTTTTTGAATGTTATTGATGCATCAGATTGCCATGAGGCAGCATCCACCGTCCAGAAATTCTCGGTGATATGAATAATCCTCATCTTCTCTTCACGATATTTTCGTAATCGAAGCCCAGGGCGCAGAAAAGGCATTTCTTGGTTGCAGTGCCTCAAAATCTCCGCTAACGTTTAATCCATCACGAACAAAGCGAATGTATGTAATTTTCTGTAACTTTTACTGAATATCTTTCAAGATTGTTCAGTCCTAAAAACGTAAAATCTCAGAAAATTCACCCATTAGTCTCCTCTCCAAAATAAAAAGTAGCACGGAAGATTCTGAAACCTCGCAACCAAGAAATGCCCTTTTTGCGCCCCAAGGCCTCAATTTTGATTGAAACTTTAGGCTAAACCTGAAATCAAGTAAGACCATCTGTCTGTTTGTGAGCATCCAGTTATATACCCCTCGTTCTATCTACTCCATCTATCTCTGATGAGTGCGAGCTGGCTGTTAGAACCGGAGCTCGCTTCTAGCGCACAATGGATCGAGTCAATTGGAGAGGTCGGACATGAAATTTTTGACTAAAACTGTAAATGTTGATGTTTATTTGGTCACCTTTTAAATTTTAACGGGTGCCCCTTGAAGAAAATTTTACGAGGGAACCAATGGAACCACTTTCAGAACCTCAAAGCTTTGTATCAACGGACGAGTGGAGAATTTGCAAGCAAATTTTTTATTGCTTCATCTGGAAGAAGAGCTGATTTCACAGTATTTTTTATACTTTTCTTCTGATATGGGAAATAGTATAAAAATGGATTTAAAAATGAGAAAACGCACCGCCTAGTCATCTGGCGGCATTTCCCATTTAAACACACGTATTGTAGCAGATTAGATCATTTTGTCATATCTTCTCCAATAATTGTTCAATTCATGAACCAAAAGTATCCTCGTGTTCAGTTGACTCAGTAGTTCCCACTTAAACACGAAATTCATCAAATTTTAGACACTTGCAAATTCTCTGTTATAAGCGTTTGAAGTTTCCAAATTTTGTCCGACCTCTCCTACTAACTCGATCCATTGTGTGGCGGGAAGACCAGCTTTCCTGACAAGCGGCCCAAAAGTTTCGGAAGTGCGAAGCTACACGGTGCCCGGCGGCCGGCCCCGGTCCAACGAAAGGGGAGAAACCCAATCGTGTAAGTAACATTGTCTCTGCCACGAACGGGACGCGAACCGTGTAGTGCACCGCTCACGGCACACGTAGTTCCGGAGCCCTCGAATCTTCACCGTAGCGTTTTTATTATCGCCAATAAAGACGCCGCTTTCCGGAAAACCGGGTGATGTAACCCATTATCGTGAGCGAAAGTTTGGAGCTGTTGGAATCAGAGCTCGCGCTGCCAGCTCGGGTGAAATATCCGCCGTGTCTTGGGGGGCTCTATCAGTCTTCTAACTTCGCAGTAGCCCGGATGCTAAGGGCGAAATGGCATAGAGAAAAAAAGGAGGTTTTTGCATCTTGAGGTTTGTTTACCCTGTGACGTAGGTCGGTACAACCTGGCCAGCGAAATCCGGAATTCGAAATATGAAAAACGGATCATAATGTCCGATTTTTTTTCTTAAATCAACTCATTATATAATTTCAAGCACTTTTTATAGAACGGCTTTTTTCCTTAAATTACACCATTTCCAAGAAAATCGACAGGATAAACGTCGCTGTACCGACCTACGTCATCAAATCATCAAAAAAATTCCAAGATGCCCGAAATGCAAACACCTCCTTTTTTTTCTCTATGGCGGAATGGACTACATTTGGACCGCGTTCAGTAGAAAGGAACCAATCCACATCGGCTATTGCCAAATTTAACTTGGCAGTTTAATATTTTACAAGAGAACGCTTGTGCGGATTCCTTTAAAAATTTTGAGGAATGTGCCTCGTGCCATGCAGAAAACTTACTGAAATTTGCACCAAAATCTGCACTCTCATTTTCGTGTAAGAAATTAAATCGCCCGATCAAATTTGGCAATAGCTGATATGGCTTGGTTCCTTTTTCTTTAACGTGGTCCATTTAACAATTAGAAACTACAATTTTTGGATCATCCGTTGGAACACTTACGTGCATAGGGAAATCCATGCTCCTAAATTGAGCTACGATTTGAAGTTCCCATTTGCAAAATTTAGTCTAACGCGCCTACAAATCGGGATTTTGCCTATGAGTAAAAGGCACGGCTGGAATCCCGTCTTTTTCAGGAAGAATAAACGTAACTTAATTCTAAGGTTAAAAAATTAACTTAAACAAATCAATTTTTCACAAACACGTACCCGCGAAATTGTTGTCCAAATTTTGTTGATTTATGCACGAGATCAAAGAAAAATCAGTGAAATTTTCAGTCAGATATGTCCAAGATTCTCCCGATGAATATGCAATTCTCGCGAATAAATTTGGTAACATAGGATTGAGGTTACTTTTTTTCGTCAGGGGATCGAAGATCTAACGTCAAAAGATCGGTGTTTTACTCTAATTTCTTTCGCATTCTTGCTCCTCGCAAATTCTGGCAAATGGTAGGCACTATCTAATGCAGCATTACGGACCGCAAAACGGAGCGTTATGGGGGTCAAATAACGTAAATATAGCGTTCTGTAGTATAAGTGCGGTCCCTAACAATAAGTTTAATCCGTCCGTGTATCTCTTTTTGTATAGGTGCTATTATGCTTTGCGCGAAAAAAGTAATTTTATTCTTCCATAGAACGAAGTGCTATCTCCAACTACATCAATACCTGATCTCCACTTGACGCCATTTTGCTCGACCGCACAGGGGAGCCATTTAATGGGATGGATCGAGCATAATTTGGAAAGAGTAAAAGTTTATATATTCTGCGTTGCTACAAAACATTGACGTTTAAAAGTGACTCTCGTGCTTTTCTCTCTGAATTTCCTGCCAGGGGCTCCCCTCTAAAGTTTAAATGTGATAAAATAAGCATCAGAATTGCAATATTTCTCTAGTCGAAGATTTCAGTCCAGGTTCGTTACACTGTGCGACGAAGGAACGAGGGAATCGCGACAGGACCGCCGGACGCGACGCGACGTGACGTCGACAGCGTGGATGTCAGCGCTGCAGAGATGAGTGGCAGCGTAGATTTACCGGAAAAAAGGAGATCAACGGACAAAACAAGACCGCCGAGGATCGTGGATTTGAGGGCAAATTATGTCAACTTTCAATGCCCCCCCTCCCAACCCTCTCCGACGTAGAAACTGGCGGGAAATGAGGTGGAGGAAGAAGAACGATGTCACCGCGATGCATCATGAGCCGACAACTGACTGACGGCACTGTTGCGAAATCTCACTGGAAATATGGAGCTTTATGCAGGGTTTTAAGGGTTTTGGAATTTAAACCGGTGGAGCAGCGGCGAGCCGACAACTAAGTTGACGAAAGTCGAGTGGTACTCCGCCGTGCCAAGGAAAAACGCCGTATGAACCTTCAGGCGTTGCCGAATTTCGATTGATAAACCATGAATTTCCCGGTAAACTTATGAATATTTCTCTTCCCGGATAATATTGTTCCCACTTCACCGGAAGTTCCTGAAAATTCCAAGGAAAAATATCCACAGCTTTCTTCAAAAATACACAGTTTATCCAAGGAAATTTGGCAACTCTTGAATGTTCCTACGGCGTTCTTCCCTAGCACGGCAGTACAACTGAAACTAGTTCCATGTTGCGACTTTGCTCGACTTTGTGCTGTCCCCCACCCTCCTCCCCAAAATAAGACCATGGGTGCAGATTATCATCGTGCACTAAACAATCGAAATTTCCAATTTTAACTGCTCATAATATTCATTTTGTCACTTAAACGAGCTCATGAGTATATCTCGACTCTCTGTATTTTTATATTGCGTTCACTGTCAGTCTAACTTGATGATTTACTCTTTGTTACAGGGTTGTCTTTAAATTAAACAGCAGACCTCATCAATGTAAGTAGACGCGTGTATTCACATCATTATACAAATTTAAATTTTTTCATTGCATGTTTGGAAGGAGATATTGACTACTTTGTTGATGACCAAAGCGTGACATGCACGACGTATCTCTAAAATTTCTACTCTCCAGGAGAGCCAAAAACAGTGTTCTCTGTCCATTTCATACTGACAGGGTTCAAAGCCGGCTATGACATTTGTGTTGAAAGCATCTTTTAACGACGAATCGATTAGTAGTCCACGAGATATGCTGTTTTAAAGCTTTAATTTTGACTCTTTCTTCCATCACTAAGTATCAAATTTCAAAAATTGAGAGTTTTGGACCCGGGGATGATTCTCTATCAACCCTGAAAATAAATTGAACATCAGGTCAAGACTGGAAATAATCGATTTTGCGCGAGATCTTAGCTCGTCCGATTCTACCGTGCGGCGGATCGGCACCGGCACCGGAGCCGCTGAAAAAAAATACGCCGTATGAACCTTCAAATGTTACCACATTTCCTCCAATCGAATATATTTATTTTTAAGGAATGTTATGAATCTATATTTTTGACATTTTCAGATAATTTAGATTCAGTTGTATAAAAAAAAAAAAAAAATTCTTTGAAAAATTGAAAGGAAAATGTTTTTTTCCCAGGGAATAAGTTTTTTATCAGAGGAGATTTGAAAACGTCTGAAAGCACATAGAAGTTTTTCCCTCTACAGACAGAGTACGAAACAGTGCGCCGAACGAGGTACAATACATCATTGTATCACCTACCTAATTGGACTGCATTTTGCAATTGGGAACTGCTATTTCTGGCTCATTTTAGAAACAACGTATTTACCTTATGTTAATCCATGTAGATAGGTGCTTTTACAGATCTGCTAGAAATAGTAGCTTCTAATTGCAGAATGTAGCCCAATGAGCTGCTAAAAATCCTCGCAATCTGTAATGTTCGACGACCGAGTTTTCATGGTTGAGTAGACTCGATGGGTCGCGTCCGCGTCGCACAGTGGACGCTGTCTATGGTGACGTCACCCCAGGGATTCTCCATTATATCGGATTGGATCCGAAGAATAACAATATCATTACCTCATTTAATGCTAACAAGAGAATGAATCGATAAATATATAGATTTTCTGTGACGTAACACTACCAGCGTATATTGGGAAAGGTCGGTCATGAAGTTGATCGAACTGCAATTTTTGACAATTGAATCGCATTTAGCAAAAAAGAACCAGCGCGATTGCAGTGTCGTAAAAATTTTGCTTCTTCGCAATTTTCTAAAATATCTCCCAGAATAGCAAATCGTTTTGACTTGCCACTAAAAAATTGTCAATTTTAAACGAAAATATTTGTGTAGATTTAATACTGTACATACATTAAGTATCTTTTAAAGGAAATGAAACTAACTCCCCTAATTTAAAAATCTAAATTTTCGTATTTACTCCCATTTTCAAAATTCTTTGTAAAGACGTTAATAGCCTGTACCCCCAATAGCCCCTCAGCCCCAATAGCCCAATAACCCTTTGTAGCCTGTGGCTGAATGTCTTAAAATATACTAACTAACTAACTAACTAACTAAAGACGTTAATAGCCTGTGACACTGAATCTCTTAAAATATATTAACTAACTAACTAAGTTGCACGATTTTGAAAACACTGTAATCGCGCTGGTTTCTTTTTGCTAAGTGCGATCCAATTGCACCGCCATATTAACCTTTAAGGGGTGCTACTCAAGAAAAACTTAACAAGAAAATCATTGGAACCATTTTTGAAATCTCGCGTTTGGTATCGACTAAAACTGGGTTGCACGCCCCCTGGCCGCTTCGAGGTTATGAGTTTTTAAAGATTCTTTTAAGTGCGTTGTCGCGACGATCCTAGATAGCTTTGCTCTTTTACTTCTTGTATCATTATATGTCGGCTCTAAGTTGCGGCAGGATCAGGTTAGGTCGCTTCAGTCATCACGTCATGTTCGGCTTTTGAATTTCTCGCAACAATGTCCGTTCGACATTACTTAAATTCCTCACGTTGAGGATGTGAACGAAAACCTGAAAGTTGAGGGATTTTAGGAAATTTTTGAAGACCTTGTGAGACTATGTGTTGAGTGTGGCACTGTTGCTTTATATTTAAAAATGTCGACTTCCCGATGAAATCTGAGGACTTATAAAATTGTTAAAAACCTTGAAATTTTGGTGAGAATTCCTGACATGTCGGCTCTCCTTTAGCACTCGTAAGAAAAATTAAACATTTAAAGAAAATTATATCTTGAGATAGTGTTCGCTCCAATGGAGAATTTGCAGGTGTCTCAAATTTGATGAATTTCGTGTTCAAGTGGAAACTACTGAGTGAACTGAACACGAGGATACCGTTGGTTCATGCATTGAACAATTATTAGAGAAAATGTGACAAAATAATCCAATCTGCTAAAAAACGTGTGTTTAAATGGGAAATGCTGCCGGATGACATCACCATGCGGTGCATTTTCTCATCTTTAAATCTACTTTTATACTATTTCCCATATCAGAAAAAAAACTACAAAAAATACTGTGAAATCAGCTCTTCAAGCACTTTCAGATGAAGCAATAAAAAATTTGCACGCAACTTCTCCATTGAGTGATTTTTCTCGAGCAAAATTCCCTCTCTCTCCTAAATCATTTTGTTCCTTTTTGGAAGATTTACGCCCGCAGTTCTGTCACCTCTGGTCAAATTTAACCTCTTGTTAAAGCAAACATTTTAACGCTAGTTTTGGATATTTTATGACTTACACGATACATTTTACGGTTCAGATGACATTTCTATTTCTGAAGGAGCATTTTGGAACCGAGAGTCCCAAATTCCGAGCAATCGTAACAAGGGGTGATAGGACCGGGCCTCAGTTGATATGTAGAAGGATTGCTTTGATTCAGACGTCGCGTCGATCAGTCCGGATACTTACGAGGGAATAAGATTCCAGAACGCAATGTTTTCATTTCTTCTCATCTGTGCCGAGCGTTGTCGTTTAGTGCACTGTTTTGTCCTTTCCGGCTCTGGCAAAATTAATAATGGGCTAATATTTGTATGAAATCCGGCAACACCTCTTCACATACGGCTTGCAAAAGCGCATCTTTCCGATTATTTCATCGAACTCGTTGACGATCGCTCGCAAAAGCCGCACCAGTTGCATCTGCTGATGGCATGCAACTCGAAGGATTGCAGCTGGAGACTTGTAACTATGCATGGACCAATCAGATTAGAAATCGAGTTGTATTCCATACGTGAACGAATCCGAAACTCGTGCGGTGATCTTGTGACTCCGCAATTAACGCCGATAAATGCTTTGCAATGGAAATTCTCATAGTTCTTGCAATGCCATCCGAAGGAGTTACGATTTATTTGTTTTAAAAAAAAAAAACTGGAAAAAAACAATGAGTTGTGCGTAAAGAATTGTGACCGTGTGTTTTTTTACTTTTTTATGACTTTATTATCAAGTTTACCAATAGCGTTAGGAAATAGGATAGATCCACATAACTCAGATTTGCGACTTTCTTACAGTATCTCGGAGAAATCTTACAGATATGGGGGATGTTTTGGATGGTCTGGGTGCCATTTATAACGGTTTTTGGGGGGAAGAGGAGGGGGGGCGAGCCGCGCAACTACTCAATTATAAAAATCACTTTATCCGTGAAAATCTCCAGGAAATTTACTAACACTATGAATGACAAGGGTATAGGCAAGGAAGACAAAAGGGATATGAAGGGATCATATTGGCGGAAGCGGGTAGTTGCAATAGACAAAGAAGGTAGGTAATAGACTAACTAACACCAACCCACGAAAGACCCTATAGTTAGTCCATCATTTTCTCCCTCCGTCTATGGGAACCACCCATTTCAACTAATAAGATTCCTTCATATCCGTTTTATCTTCTTTGTATATTGCTTTGTCTATCAATTTCAATAATCGGCCCGCAGTAGGGCCCGCGAAGCGCCCTCTGAGGCTTGGGGCAGCGTAGTAGCTAGGGGGCAGACTCCTAGTACTTCCAATTCTCTCCACCCCACTGAATAATTTCCTGAATTTCTTGTCATAAACATCAGAGGTATTCCGACAATTTATTCGAAGAAATTGGCCTGGATAGCGGGCTGTTTACTTTCATCGGATTCAAAACACTTTCTACTGGACGGAAAGAGTCGCTGCAAGAGTCGCTAGGGAAGGCTGGAGGGAAGAGTTGATCCGCATTTCATTTTCCCCTCGCTTCATAAATCCGATGCCTTATAAGATTATTTCATAGAGTAATCCGATCCGAATCATTGGTGATTTATCGAGTGGCTATTGTTGGCATTGCTCGCATTGGTCGATTGAGTCGGTTTGTTGGATCAATTACAAGTTTCGTAGATTTATGTTTTGATTAAGGGAACTTACGGACTGGCTCATGTGATACGTAGATGAGTAAAAAAAGGAAGGAAACCTCTCACGTACTCTGCCGTGAGGAAAAACGCCGTATGAACCTTCAGGCGTTGCCAAATCTCCTTCATTTAATCACAAATTTTCGGGCACATTTGTGAATATTATTCTGCGAATTTTTCGGAGGGTTTCGCTCATAATTTAATCTGAACAACCAGTGCAGAACATTACGAGGAAAAGTTTCATAAAATTCTTAAAAATAAATATTTCCTGAGAGGCAATTTGGCAACATTTAAACGCTCATACGACGTTTTTCCTCAGCACGGCAGTACTACGGATGACGTAAAGCGCTATTTTAGATCCCTGCCGAGTGCAGAGCTTTTTCGTGGGGGTTTCGACGATTCGAAAAAAGGGAGATGGTATTGTATTAAGTATCTATGTAGTAACCCATTCGGACGGAGCACCAACACTGCCGTGCTATAAGGAGAAACGCCGTATGAACATTCGAGAGTTGCCAAATTTTCCACGTTTAATCATGTATTTTTCAAGAAAGTTACTCATATTTGTCCTTGACATTTTCAAGTATTTTAGATTAAATTGCGAACCAAATCGTCTGAAAATTGGAATCAAAACATTAAAAAAATGTCCAGTTAATGAAGTTTTTATCGAGGGGAATCTGGTAACGTCTGAAGGCTCATACGACATTTTTCCTAAGCACGGCAGCAGTGACGTGGCGTGAATTGCGATGTATCGATTGTTATGCCATTGTTTGTGGTAAAGAATCGATTATTAAGGTGTTCGCTGCGAACACCCTGTTTATCGATCCTTCTCCATAGGTTTTAATGGCATAACAATCGATATATCGCAATTCACGCCACGCCACTGCACGGCAGAATACCAACGAGCCCGCCCTGTCGGAGCAGTGGCGTGGCGTGCTTTGCGATGTATCGATTGTTATGCCATTTAAACCCATGGAAAAGGATCGATAAACAGGGTGTTCACAGCGACCACCTTAATAATCGATTCTTTACCATGGGTTTAAATGGCATAACAATCGATATATCGCAAGGCACGTCACGCCACTGTGTCGGAGCCTTTCTCGGCGAAGCGATGCGAGCGCCGAGCGTGGCGCTGAGTTGCTGCTGCCTGCGCGCTGCGTGTGGTTCGCCCTTTCAGTTAAACTCGGGCATAATCAAGAGCAGCCAAGAGCCAAAAGGCCCCATAAAACTTTCACCTTCTTTTGCTCAAAACAGCTGATTTTGATCGGATACTGGTCTGCCGACCGCGACCGTCGTCGTCGCGACGTGTGTTCTATCTTCTATCCACTTATCCAGCTCCCAGCCCAGCGCCCGATCCGTCGCGTCGCGTCGGGGCCACGCTGCTCTCGCCGCACAGTGGACACAGGAAAAAAAAACACATTGGATCTAGAGTCCAGACTCTTAGAAACATCGGCAAGAAAAAATACTCTTGATTCAATCAGATTTAAGCTTAAATCAAGAACCAAACCTCTTAATTTGAGCGGATTTCCTTTTGATTTAAGCTTAAATCTGATTGAATCAAGAGTCCTTTTTCTTGTCAATGTTTTCAAGAGTCTGGACTCTAAATCCGATGTGTTTTTTTTCCAGTGGATCGAGTCAATCAGAGAGAAATATCACTCATGAAATATCCGACTAAAACTCCAAATTTTAATGTTTATATGTCGTCACATTTTAGATTTTAAGGGGTGCCCCCAGAAGAAAATTTCACGAGGAAACCAATGAAACCATTTTTAGACCTTCAACGTTTTGCATCGACGGAGTTATAAGCGTTTAAAGTTTCTAAATTTTGTCCGACCTCTCCTATTGACTGGATCTACTGTGCGCCGTCGGACTCGGAGGGGGTGAGAACTGAGAACTGCCCAGCGGCTCCAACTCCGACTTTGTATCATAGAAACTCACTGCCAAGCTCATCAATGCCGAACTGTGCCTTAAACATTTCTTTTACTCCACTTTTCCTGTTTTTCTTCTTCCTTTAGCCAGGGAATGAGCCCTTCTCCTCAAGCATTGCACCATGCACCAATAAAAAAGAAGAAATAAACTAAAAAATTATCTGAATCCCATTGATGCTTACTTTTCAATCGGACGTATTTCTGTCAAACAGAACTATGTGCATTAAGACTTGAGCCCTGGGACCCATAAGAATATATGAATAACAGGGCTCACGCCATAATGCACATAGTTCCGTTTGACAGAAATACGTCCAATCAAGTCCTAGAATATTGTTAGAAAGCTTCCAATTGTTCTAGCTGTCCATCGCTGGAAAATAATTCAAATTGATAGTGAATCGATGCTCGCGTTCATTCTTTGCTCCATACTTTGAAACTTTTTTTTTTGAAGTACACATCTCGGTTTTTTCTTCTTTTTTCTGTCTGACGTGTGACTGCGTCCAAGCATTGCTTACGTTTAATAATTACGTCTCCACGCATCAAAGAACGCTCGTTTGTCAGCACGTCTACTTTTCTGGCGCTGCGTTCAAGTCTCCGAAGTAATTCCGGCCATTTGCTGTCTTGGGTGATCTCTTGTATGGTCTAGCATGAGAAAATTTTAAATAATAATGTCTTAATGCGTCAAGCAACTCGCGTTTGTCAGTATGCCTACTTTTCTGGCGCCGCGTTAAAGTCTCTGAAGTGATTCCTGCATTTTGCCGTCTTGGCGATCTCTCGCGCGTGGTGCAACATGAAGAAATTCTTGAAGTTTTTTTTTCTGCTATTTATTCTTAAAGTTATTCTTAAAGTCTAAAGTCTATTTATTCTTAAAGTTTAATGCGAGTTACTTTGATGAGTGAAGGAATCCGAGCATGACGAATGGGATCTTGCGAGCGGAAAGGGGGAGGGGAGCTTAAGTCTTCCATTTAAAAAATACTGAATATATAAACAAATAATAATATCTTTCAATACAATTAAATTTCGGCAATTTTGCAGGTTTTTTGCGTTATTTTCTAAGAAAACTNAAGGGGGGGGGGGGGAGGTGTTCACAGGCTTACCACACTGAAAAAAAAAGGAGCTTAGATCAAGCATGATAATTCTTGAATTTGCCACCAAGAATTTTCTTTATCTTGCTTTAAGCTGACTTTTTCTTGATTCAAGAAAAATAATGCTTGGGTTAAGCAAAAATGTAGCTTATATTAACCAGCAAAATTCTTGATTTGAGAAGAAATACTTCTTGGCGGCAAATTTAAGATTCTTTTTTTTCCAGTGTAATTAAAGAGGATCAGCAGTGACTTGCGCCAATCCCCAGGACAGTTTATGAGTTCAAACAAACTGCTCTATTACTTCCCGGTGAAGTTTTTAGAAAGAACAAAAGGCATGAAGAGAAAAAAGACGGAGAGAAGTGCGGAGAGTGAGTGCGACAACAGGGCGAAAAGGTGCGAATCGAAAGTTGCGGCCGGGGGTCCGGCGACTCGGGGCTCGGAGCGCGGAGCTTGGACGGAGGCGAGCTTTCTCTTTCTCTTTTCCACATCCAGATCAGCGTCCACATGAGAGGGACGGGGCAAGTGCTCACTCCATAAATCCATTAGCGGCGAGCAAGTGTAACACGGCTCGAGCTTCACTCCGGGCAGCAGGGACTAATTAACATCTTGACACGACCCTGGCCGACCGGGACCGACCGGCACCGCACCAGCCGCGGCCACCAACCACCCAAGACCTGTTCCCAACCCATCGTCGTCGCGCGCCGCCGCCGCGCCGCTTCTCACCCGAACGGTTTCACTGTCACTCCCTCCTCCCTCCCCCCATCCGCCCATCCCTGCCCGTTTTGCAATGCTCGCCTCGAACCCAGAGAGGTAGGGGTATTTCGGCGGGACACCCCCAACAATTTACGCATTTATTACTCCTCAGAATACCTGTGTAAGGGAGAATATGCACATGTCGAAAGAAGGAGTTCTTAAAACAGAGGCTGTCAACCCTCCCACGCAAAAAAACACCAGAAAAAGGTTGGCATTTGTCACATTCTAATGCCAAACCAAGATGACTAAACATTTTAATTAATGGGCATCCACCAGTGGGAATACAATTTTAAAATGGTAGTAAGAAGGGCTTAATCAAAGCTTCTTTTACCACGGAGAGAAAAGAGAAAATCAAAATTTCCACAATTTTCGCGCGAGCTTGTCTCGCATAATGGAGAATATCAACGACTCCTGATCAAGCTTTTGAGAAACATCACTGCAAGTGGACTGCATTTTGCAATTTGGAACTATAAATTCTGGCTCTTCTGGAAAAATGTGCATAGGGAAACGAATGGCACGCACGTTGTTTTTAAACCGGGCTAGAATTTATAGTTCCAAATTGCAAAATGTAGTCCAAGTGTAAATCAGCGGCGTACTTGACCATCACCATGTGCGCGGTCATCATCGGAACCATGTTACTTCTTCACCGCACCGTTTGCAACGGACCGTCCGTCCATCAAAAGATGATCTTCTCGGAAACAGTTCCGGTCGTTTAGTTTCTCCTCTCCGGCGGCGATGGGGAGGGGGGGGCGAGGGTCCAGGTCCACGCCGGCAGCATCCAGTTTCCTTTTGATGAGCGGCGAGCTTTTGCGTCTCATTTCCTCGCGGTTAATTGATTGTTGTCATATTCGTCGACGACGGCCACGGCGCATTTGCATTTCTGCGACCACTTTCCACTTCTTCCGACCTTGTCCCGTGGCGGTCGCGGCCCTTTCTACCTCCCCCTCCCTTCCTCTCCTCCGCTGGAAGCCCCGCTGAGCTGGAGGGGGGCTGGTTTCCAGGTATTAGCTTTAATTAGCGACCGTGAACTTGACTGATTTTGTAAACATGATATCTCGACGCCTCGCCTGGGCGATGAGTAAGCTCATGTTTATTATTCTCACCGCGACTGAGAGTTTACCGAGCGAGATTGCACCATCGGGCTGCGCCCCTCTGCCACCTCGCGGTCCATCTCTCGGTAATATTACGGGCTCGTATGGAACAAAGTGTTTCTTACAAATATATGTGCGAAAGAAGGAGCGAATAAACAAGGTTTCTTTGGTTGTGTTATTGTCAGGATCACTCGATTTCATGCAAATGCCATAATGGTCTGTCAATTCTTTTAATGATTATCATGAACAGCCTTAATTTTTTTCACCTTGAAACCTTTAAATATATCATCAAGCGTCTCTTTCCGATTCTAGTTTGAAATTGAAGATCGAAAATGGCTCAAGCTGAGCGAAAGATTTTCCTCAACCCATTCGATCTACTGCGATGACGCTCTGAGCATACGTTAGATGAAAAAGTAGTGCATTGTAGAATATATCACTTTTCTTTTTATTACGTTTGCAGTTTGAGACGGGTAGCATTGAAAGCAGACTAGAATGCTCGATTGCTCGTATGCTCGTGTAATCGTTTGTAAAGCAGACTTGGCAAGTTTATTATGATGAACAAATCATGTCTTATGTCTTGTAGTATCCTCTCCCTCACCAAAAGTATCCTTAGAAGCCCTGTTGTGCGGGTTCGCTTTATTTTGAAAATGGCAACCCTGCACACGTATTTACTCGAAACTATCTCTGCATTAAGGATTCGGACGATCACTCACAGGGAGAGCTGTAGAGCTTGAGAGAGGGTTTCTGACCCAACTTCTGTGCACTTTTGCGCAACCCGTCAATCAAACTGCAAATTGTAGGATTCCAAAGGCTTCTAATGTGTAAATACGTTGTTAAACGAGCCTTTACCTCCTGCGGATCCAATTTCTTGTCAGGGAATCAAAACTAATCCCGAATAATCGCCTCAAATCAGAAGGATCCTTCCGCGGATGGAAATTATGCAAAGACGCAGGTTGCAAGCGGGCCGATTCGGTAAATCGGAGTTAATTACAAGTCGGCCGAACAAAGAACTCAATGAGCACTTTGAAAGCTTATCATTTGTTCCATTAAACTGTTTCACTTGGGGGGAGGGGGGTTAATAGAGTTGTGGCGAGCGACGGGCATGAGCCTTGCGGGGGTGCCGGATGCCCGGATTTTCACGGCGCGGCGCACAGTGGATCGAGTCAATAGGAGAGGTCGGACGAAATTTGGAAAACTTTAAACGCTTATAAATCCGTTTATACAAAACTTTGAGGTTCCAAAAGTGGTTCCATTGGTTACCTCGTGCAATTTTCTACCACAAGCACCACTTGAAATTTAAAATGTGAAAGAATATACATCAAAATTTGCAGTTTGAGTCAAAGATTTGATGTCCGACTTCTCTAATTGACTGGATCCATTGTGCGGCGCCCGGGAGCCGGGCAATTTCCCGGCACGACTCGGCTTCTGCCCGAGCTATCAACGCGTGCTCCGCTTCGCCATCCTTCTTCTCTTCACTGTCGAGAATGCGCTCCTGCTACATTTAAAGTGTGTTACACGGTTTCCGCTTTCCGGACTGGAGGATGGCGCGTTGTCACGTGTGTCGCGCCGCCATCCGTCCCTCGACGTCTCATTTAATCGCAATTGAGTATTACCTTCTTACTGTCACGCCCCCCCCCCCAAAAAAAAAAAAAAAAAAAAAAAAAAAAAAAAAAAAAAAAACCTACAGGGCTATTCAAAAGTTACGCACCACTAGTAATGAGGGGGGTGGCCATTCATTTGAAATTTTTGAGTTGTACCCCTCCCCCTCCCCCTGAGGGAATCAAAAACTAGAAAGTTCCTAAAAATTTCCTCTCAAAATGAAGAAAAACGTCGCGAACGGCAAATCGATATCTGAATTAAAACTAAAGTTATGGTCAGTGGTGCGTAACTTTTGAATAACCCTGTATATAGATATACCGTCCGTTCCGGGCTCAGAGACCAAAACTTCCGGGTGTTGCTGCGATTACTCCGGATGCTACGCCCGGAACGCGAACGGTATGTCTGTGCAGCCCGTAAGTACGGCTTCCACGGCCGGAGTTTTTTTTTTTTTTTCTGTGAAGCGCAGTCTTTCTTCGTTTTTTCTGCCTGTTGAATTCTAGTATACTATTGGCAGTGCGTTCAAAATGCGCGCCAGCTCATCAAGAAGTTGGCGGAGAGACCTAACATATTTAGAATACATTAATCTGTGATACCTCTCTTTAATACCTCTGATGTCATTGCACGGAGGACGATAATCGTTTTCTATCATTTATTTTTTAGCGGGGGTGAAGTTTTCTCTAAATCGATAATTTTTTTTCTCTAAACTGAATTTTAAAGTTTGGAACTACAATATCTGGCTTAGTTTAGAAACGACGTGTGTACCATTAGTTCTCTTATGCTGACGTGTGTTTTCATTGATAGGCTGGAAACTGTAGTTCCTGCGTCTAGTTCTTGTCGTCCATTTAACAGTCAACTCATTTTTCTGTATCTCTCTTGTGAGGCAGACCCATTTGGCAACTGGAATTCACGTCCTGTACGACCTAGGAGATCCATTATATTTTAGGTCTTCGGTTAGCAGTTGGAGATTCGTCTCGGATGTTACTTTTCCGCCGATTTTGCGGGTCTCGAGTTCCATGGCGGCACCAAACCGTGGGCAACCAAACCACTGTTCGGGTTCCCTCACTTATCCACGCACGCCGCCAGCCTTGTCTTTCGTACGACCGGTTCAATTATTTTCTCATTGCTCAGGATTGTCAGGCAGTCTCATTTTTCTCAAACATGGCATCACTGGACCTATTCCTCTCTTGACTCTGCACTAAATTCATTAGAGCACCTGCATAGGTAGCTTTTTCGTCTATTTTGGAGGTTCGGTCTCATCAGCTTATGGAGCTCTAGGGGCCCAATAAGGTAGGAAATCTATGAACTCAAATTAACCAGCATAGCGTATCTTCACAGTTATTACTACCCTTTTCTCAACACCAATTTACAAATTATTACCTAAAGGACATATTAGACTTCGTTTTTCACCTAAATGTCCTCAGATTTGTGTAGGATTTACCTCAAGTGTAAACTTTGTCAGTTATTTTGGTTTGAATTGAATTTGAAGGTTGGCAGCGGGATTTTTATTGTGGGAATTGGAATTGTTTTGTGTGAGTGATAGTTTTTTCTCGCGACAGCCAGTTTTCATGTACATTTTTGACACCAGGAACAGTGAAAATCGACGCTCGAAACATTTCCTTCCACTTTTTCGTCAGTAACGGTTGAGGAAAATTTGTCGAACTTAAAGGCTCGATCAAAATTGTCCATTTCAAAGGCACCCAAATTCCCACGTCGCACTGTAGATCGAGTCAATCAGAGGGATGTTTATTTCGTCACATTTTAAATTATAAGGGGTGCCTCTAGAAGAAAATTTTACGAGGGAACCAACGGGACCACTTTTAGAACCTAAAAATTTTGTATACAACGGAGTTTTCTATACTATAAGCTCCAAGACCTCCTAATTTTGCGAAACTGGTAACGCTTAGTTCCAGCGTTCTACCGGGCCGATTTTCATGATTTTTGCGGCTATCGACGGGCAATTGCCTCTAAATAAGCCAACTCTTTTCAGATTTTCAAAATATGGCCCAGGTTTTTTTATATTACGTGGTAAAGTTGCGAATTCTCCCATTTAAACAATGTAAATTTATGTGTTTTGTCATAGTTCGTTTGAGCGTTCTACTGGGCCGATTTCCATGATTTTTGCGTAAATCGACAGGTAATAGGCCCTAGATGAGCCCGCTGCAATCAGATTTTGGAAAAAGGACCCAGGTTTTTTTAAAATCAAGTTATAAAAGTGAGTGAGTTTACAGAATGCTCCGGTACTGCTACCGCTATGCGCGGGAGGATGCGCAATGGTCGAAGAGGTTGCGCAGTAGCTGGGTAGCCTGCGCATCAGCTCTACACTTATCTACACAAGATTCGCACCTGCGATTTCAGGTCGAGCGGTGGCCGAGTCGTCTAAGACGTCATATGCGTCCGCTTTGATCACAGTGTGGGCTCGATCCCATACTCATGAAATCTTAATTATTACCTGACTATCATTGTTCATTGTTTTATTGCAATATTTCATCAAGCAGTCATTCCAAAACGCGTCCTTTTAATTTTAAAGTAATTTAAAGTAAAGTTTAAAATTAAAGTATACCTCATATCGTATTTTTTTAGGGGAAAAATAAAACTAATACTGATAGGAGGGTAAAAATAGGGCCGCGAAGCGGCCCATTGATGGCGCGGAGCGCCTTCAGGGGGTTGGGCCGCGTAGCGGCCAGGGGGCGTAGCCCCCTAGTAAGCTTATAAAGTTTCCAAATCTTGTCCGACCTCTCCTATTGACTCGTTCCACTGTGCGTCGATAGAATTCGACTTCAGCATTTGTCCGGTTTTTGCCGTTTCCTCCCTTACAATAATAATCGCTCCAAGTTCCGATCTTGGAAACTTCCAACAGTCTTAGGTTTGTGAAGTGGCTCTCGGAAGAGCATGACTATACGCTTCACTTTTACCGAACTATGATACGGCTTGCAAAGTGGATTCCAGACCCGTGCCGTGCCCGTCTCGTCTGTATCACTCTATAGCTTTGTGATCCAGCCACCTCTTATCAGCGTAATTAACCCGTGACATACTGACATAAGACAACGAGGGGCCAATTTCCATCCTGCACACGCCTTGGATTCTCAGGCACTGTGCTGAGAGCGTGTCGAGATGATATTTTACGCCTCGTCCGCACCTGCCACACGTCTCCAAGTGCGATCGGTGATCACCAATTAAAAGATTCCAGAGAGCGATCAACCAAGCCTTAAACTCAGAGAGGAACGAAGTGATAAGCTTGAATATTGATAACTTGAATATTGTCTCACTCCCAAGGGAGATGTGTGCTGTGTGGACGCCAAATGTTGCTGGTAAAATAGGGAAAATTAATCGAAGGCTGGAAATTTAAAACCTGATACGTGCCACCAAGTCTCGTTAAAAATTGTGCAACTGTCTCCCTTTTTCAAAAGAAAATTACCGGCCACTTAATGACAATTTTTATAAAAAAAAAAGAATACACATTTTAAGGAAAAATCAGCGTATTCTAAAACATTTGAAAACCCTGGGCCTTAGGTTTGGTGTCCAGACATAACGAATTCTTTTACACGTATGAAAATCTTTCTACGTATGTCGAGAATGTATAAATAACTCAATTTTCCCAACATTAATACCAAAGTTTCTTTGGCTCTCAACGACTGACATCTCGATTCTTAAACTTGGATGGAAACGGAAGGCAATGCGCAGACCTGTTGGCAGGTAATGTCACATTGAGCTCTTACGGGTTGAAATTTTAGTCATTTCTAGTGTGTCGTTTAGGTGAAAATTCATTCGAAAAATGTATCGCATCAATACCTCGGGACGTTATCAAAGGTCGCAGGAAATCCAAAATGCCCACCTGCTCCGCCTGCTCGTGCCTTTTCCCTGCGGCCCGGCCTGAGTGAGAGGGTTCGGGATCCCCGAATTCTACGGCGCAGAGTGGCGGCAACATTGTGGCCGATCAAAATCCGGCTAATTGCGACCGCCAATTAGCTGTCCGCTGAAATTAAAGGTGAATTGAGGAGGTGAGGCCCCGAGATGGAATTCTTTGTGCTTTTACCGCGGCCACAGCAGAGCGCACAACAGCGGCGCTCTCTCAGCAGGTTGCCCGCTCGGTCCCCCTTCGTNGGGGGGGGGGGGGGGGGGGGGGGGGGCTGTCTCGAAAAGCGAAAACTTAATTCCAGTAAATTATGATGGAATGGAGCTGAAGAGTGAATTGTGAAAGGCTTGATGAGTCGATGCGAAATCAATCGAGTTGAAGTGTCGGGTCGAGCCCCGAGTAGACCACAGTGGCGCAAACGTGTTCGGCGCTATCTGCCATTCCCATGCCTATTTGTTTGGTTTCGCCGTCTCAGTTTCCTCCTCACTGAAAAAAAAAGTAGCTTGGATCAAGCATGATAATTCTTAAATATGCCGCCAAGAATTTTCTTTATCTTGCTTTAAGCTGACTTTTTCTTGATTCAAGAAAAATAATGCTTGGGTTAAGCAAAAAAGTAGCTTATATTAACCAGCAAAATTCTTGATTTAAGAAGAAATACTTCTTGGCGGCAAATTTAAGATTCTTTTTTGTCCAGTGCTCAAAAAGTATTTTTCTTCTTTAACTTTAGAAATTAAACCTCTTTGTATTTAAAGCAAAGTGAACCATGTTAACACTCACGACTTTCCCATTTCCATCTAATAGAAAGTATGATAGTACCTATTATTAGAGTCCCTTTATAGAGAGAGTTGAGACAACGCGGCATATGGATGTCACAAACGAGAATGAAGATCACACAACTCGGACGTTTTTTGTAATCTTTGATCAACCCATTCCCTAATTCCTATCTTCGTTTCCTCTCTCATTCCGTTTGTTCCGTACCGTACCCCTCATTCCCCGGTCCATTCCAGTTTATAATCTTTGCAATTGGTGAAAATGTAATCTTTATTCCCGTTTGTGACACGGTGAAGGCCTGAATTACAGAAACCAATCAGAAATGGATTCACATTGTCTTTACGCTCAGTATAAAGGGACTCCAGTACCTATTACCATGTGCATCTCATCGGTCAGTCCTGAATATGTCCTAGGTAAAATAGAGGTTTGCGTGAGTTCAGGTGGATTAGGGGAGCTCCACATGTTGACTGAACTCTGTAATACCACTTTTGATTCGATACATACGAAATCCTCTCGGCACTTTGGGCAAATTAAAATACAAATGCGTCAAGCAGAAACATGCCTCATAACAACGGCGTGCTGAACTTCAGCAGCAAAACCGAACACAGTGGCTTTCAGCTGCATGTTTGATTTTTCTCAAGCCTCTTTGCGGGACGAGTAACCTTTCTCGGTCCATCTTAGCTCGCTCGGCTTTCTTCTGTTCCTCATTTTCTCTGACGAATTTGACACGTGTCATATTTTTTCGCAGCGTTCCTCCTCCAGCACCAGCACATAAAATCCCACGACAGGCCAAGTTTGCGATGGAGGAGTTCTTTGTAATTAAATAATTGATTGCTCGTCAAATTGAAAGAAATTGAAGGTTACATCAAAGGCGAGCTGTCAAATTGAGCGGAAAAATGGTTAATTTTTCAGCTGTTAAGATGATTCGACGGTTGATGTTTTTCGTGTCAGAGCGACGTGCGATGTATCGCATCAATTTGTTCCATAATTTCAGCTACACGTCATTTTTTCTAATTTTGAGATCTCACCTCTGTTGTCATAAGACTAAAAAATTCATGTACCAAATTTGACAAATAAATTCAACGTAACAAAGGCATGGTTTTTTCACAGGAAAAATATAGCATTCGAGTGCAGTTTCGATATCAGTATCGAATGCGATATTTTTCCCGTGAAAAAATTCTGCCTTTATTACGTTGAATTTCTTTGTCAAATTTGGTACATGAATTCTTTAGTCTCATGACAACAGAAGTGCGATCTCAAAATTCGAGAAAAAATAACAAGGAGCTGAAATTATGGAACGAGTTGATGCGATATATTGTATGTCACTCTGACACAAAAAATGGCAACCGTCGAATCACCATAAAGCTGAGTGCGTCAGTGCGGCTGGCATAAGGTCGTATTTTGTTGAACAAAGCCCATAAAGCAGAAAAAACTAATACGATCCGCCTAAACATGAAGTTTCTACTCCGGTTATGATCTTTTTGTAGACACAATAATCCACGCTATCCACTGCTCAAACCATAGTTTTTCCCTGTTTGAATTGATGTCTGAAAGATACAATGGAAAAACTCACATTGGATCTAGAGTCCAGACTCTTGAAAACATTGAAAAGAAAACAGACTCTTGATTCAATCAGATTTAAGCTTAAATCAAAAGGAAATCTGACCAAATTAAGAGGCTTGGTTGTTGATTTAAGCTTAAATCTGATTGAATCAAGAATATTTTTTCTTGTCGCTGTTTTTAAGAGTCTGGACTCTAGATCCAATGTATTTTTTTCCAGTGTATGAACAGTAATTGTTTCACGTAGCTCATTAATCTCGAGTAAAATAATCAAAGAGACCATGGTTTGCAGCAGCATGATGGAGAAAAAAATAATTAGTGTGATAGAAAATATTATTCAAGTTACCTTTACCACGTATGGGCAAATCCTGATCATTACACTAAAAGTCATGCGCCACTTCGAAACATCGAGGGGACCGATTGCCTGTTGTTTTTTGTTTTATCTCCCTTTTTTCCACCAAAAATTAGTGCAATTTGCACATTGCTCTCAACGACCACTCCAAGCAAATATTAAGTCTGCCCCCCTAAAATAATTGACGTTTCGAAGTAAAACTTAGCAACGAGCCACATTTGACGGAGTGGATTTTACGATCGCAACTTATTGTCAGTGTTTTTCCCAAGGACGTCTCACGTTACGTATTGAAGCAAGTAAGGTTTTTAAGGCTCATTATATCCCATTCATCACTGTCTTTACAAATGGCACTCCGCCTTCTCTTAAAGATGGTATATTGCCACCTGCAGCCGCTGTTGACCCACCTCTGTCTTGTACTAATTCATGAGATTTGTCATGAAAGATTCACAGTGAGTTTTCTTTTTGAACAGTTCGTACGTGCCAGGTGATTTTAAGCCACTGATCCACCTTTGACGTCTTTTTAATAAAGATTATGTCATGATGCTTCTTATATTCTATCTCAACTTTCGATTTTTTGGCAAATTTGTCCTAATTTTAAAAAAAAAACCTCTTCAAGATGAGACGGGGGAAATTGAAAAGTAAGATTGATATCCCCCAAAAATATGACAGCTCGTCTTGTCGTCATGAATTTCGGATCATTTTTTCATTCATTTAATTTTTCTTTCCATTAAGATCATGTTTATCACGTTTTAATAATTCAGCACGTACGTTCAATTATTTCTATTCATACGATCAATGCTCATATAGTTGTCCTTGAATTCCTCTCCCAGTTGAAATCAAGATCTCTAAAAAATCTATCAGAAGTATTTCATGTACTTCAGGGAAACCGATTTACCGAATTCTGACATATTTTTTGATTGATATTGATTTCAAATGATAATGAAGAGGATCTTTAACATCAAATGATGCGGCTATTTTACTATGAGCATGGTGGAGTGTTTGGAAGTTTGCGAGCATCATTAATTACAGATATTTTCTTTTATATGTTTGTGTGGGCTTTCCTCTAAGACTTGACGTATTTAATACCCTAAATCTCATCACAATATGCACGACTCGTGTGTCTGTGTTTGCAACAAGTGTCAGTTCATGAGACGGTGAAAAATGTCAAATCGTGCCGTGGCATATTATATCAGGCGCTCTCCCAGTTTCAAATGGACGTATTTCTGTCAAACGGAACTATGTACATTACGACGTGAGCCCTGTTATGCATGTATGCTTATGGGTCTCAGGGCTCATGTCTTAATGCACATAGCTCCATTTGATAGAAATACGTCCAAATATGCACGGTTTCGGTGTTGGCAGGTTTCAAATCTTTCAATTCCACACTTATTCCATTAGCTTTTAAATGAAAGCAACGAGTTTTTCCACAGGAGTTTTTTTTTTCTTTTGCCAAGTCAGATTTTAAACGTAACTCTCAATTTTATGCAATAATCGCTTTTCGTTCAAGCACTGCCGGCAGAACTGAAACTTAACCCGTATTTTTCCGCAAGATAAAATTAATATTGCCCAACCTCAATGCCACATTTTTCTCAACGCTTCTCTCTTATTTTTGAAGATATTTTCAACATTTAAATCTTAAAAGTCAAATGAAAGAAACCCAAGGAAAATTGATTATCACCAAGGACGAAATAAAGTGTCATTTTAATAATTTTTCTTTTGTCACACTACAGCAGTATGTGCTTAGGTAGAGACAACTATTCGTTAGCGGTTCACTGCGGAATAGTTACACGGTCAGAGACAAAATGTTTTAGAGCGTTGCTCTAACATTTACAGAGAGGTAATGGAAAATTTGAAATTCACCGCAATTTTTCGCAATTACAGGAGCAACAAACAAAAATTATGTAAAGGCAATGGAAAATTTGGAATTCAACGCAAGTTTCCGTATTACCGATGGTTGATGAGCTATATTATTTTGTTGAGAAAAAAATCAAGTAAAATTCGCTCAATGGTGACTGACGAATGTCCGGGTTACTTTTTTGCTGATTGAAATGCAATCTTTTGAAATTCTCTAATATCAGCAAATAGCAAAGCCATGGTAAGGAATGTCGTGCTATGCTAACGCCTTGATGCAACTATTCGAGCTTGGTGGTCGGCCGGGCTGCATAAACCAAAGCGTGAAGGCGTTCTTGCGCCCTCACAGCACGATGAGGAACTGGGAAAATCCCAGTTCGGGATTTTCCTCATCCCTATCGGCTGAGCGCTTAATACTTCGAAGGAGAGGACACAGGATATCGGAGATCTCGGGAGTCATTCTTATTTTAAAATCGATATTGATTAACATCGTGTTAAACATTTCAGAACTTAAGCATGTTTATTCTGTGCCCTGCACCGGAAAAAAGCACATTGGATCTAGAGTCCAGACTCTCAGAAACATCGACAAGAAAAGAACTCTTGATTCAATCAGAATCTAGCTTTAGCTTAGATCAAGAACCAAGCCTCTTAATTTAAGCGGATTTTGTTTTGATTCAAGCAAAAATCCGATTGAATCAAGAGTATTTTTTCTCGTCAATGTTTTCAAGAGTCTGGACTCCAGATCCAATGTGTTTTTTTTCCCCCCAGTGTGAAGTTAGAATATCGTCGTGGAAAAAATCTGCCTGGTTCCGAACGCACGACAAGGAGGCGTCGTGTTCGCCTGGCCTCTATGTCCTATGCGGCGCGGCGTGGCGCAGGATAAATTCCAGAGACGCCCAGCGAAATTTCGAACAATACGCTGGATATTATGATGGCGGCCATTCGTTGGAGACGTAGACAATGAACAGCGTCGGCGGCGTCCCGACGCGGGTCCGCGCAAACGTGTCAAGCGACCGGAAAAACGCGCGATGACACCGCGCCCACTGTTGCCAGATCAGACATTCTCGCGGAATGATTTTTGATGAGATCTCTAGTGTTTCCTCGGAAAACTGGCAACGGCGCTGCATCCCGACCACAAATGCGTCTCCGGAGGCGTCGGGAACGCGCAAGGACATTTTAATGACGAAATGCGCCATATTTTCGCACCTCGCTCTCAGAGTTCAGGCGGGGCTCACGCTTCTAACATCGCTTGAGGGGAATCCATTGCGATAGTAAGCAAACATCGAGATATCGATCACTTTGGAGAATTTGTAGGTGTCCGAAATTCAGTGAATTTCACGTCTAAGATGAAACTGCCAAAAGAACTAAGCTCGAGGATATCCTTGGTTTCTAAATTGAAAAAATATTGGAGAAAATATGAAAAAATAATCGAATCTGCTAAAATGCATATGTTTTAATAGGAAATGCTGTCAGATGACGTCACGGGGTGGTAAATTTTCTCAATTCTAAACTAATCTCTCCACAATCAATATCAGAAAAAAATGATATCAAATACTGCGAACTCAGCTCATTCAACTCTCTCAAATGAAGCAACTAAATTTGAGCGAGATTAGACATAACTTTTTCTTGAAATCACTGACTGAATGGCTCCTTTGGGCTCCGCTGTATGTTTTTGGCAAGCAAAGCGCAGTCATTTTAATGCTATTTTCATCGGCCCTTGGATGCTGAAGCCCGGTCAAATTGACCCGAGGTTTGCGTATAAAACACGAGCCCCGAGGGTTGTACGGGACCGGCTTATACGAGCACTTGATGTAAGATTGCAAATAGGTATGTACATTGTAAAAAAAGAATCTGACATAAAATTCACAATACAGAAAAAAACTATTGGGTCTCGTTTCTCAACTCCCGAATCCGAGCGACAGCATTGAGCGGAACATTGCGAGTTCAAGCTTCGCGCAATCGCGCCTTCAATTTTGCACACGCAACACGGACATCCATCATGTACGAATAGTTGTATCTCTGCGCCGTCGTCAACGCGCGGCCTCTCCCTTGCTCTTGTCCATATTATGTTGGTTTCTTTACTCTTACTCTCTCTCCTCTCCCGTTCATTAATGAATTTTCCGCATTTTTCGTGGTCATAATTTCTTCTTCTTACTTTGCCATCGCTCAAAAGGGCGCGTATCTGCCAATGGCAGATTGACCTAATGGCCAGTTCGGGCCTGGATGGGTACCGATGGAAGATGTACTAAACATGTGTCTCAAATTGTTATCATAAATCCTGCTCCATCTTCATTTTTTAAAAAGAGTCTAATAGTATTTTACCAGAATCACTTACAAAATATTTTCAGGTAGTCCAAAAAAAAAAAAAGAAAAAGGAACTTACATTCGTCTAAAAATTAAGAGCTAGGAGGTTTCCGTGGATTAGAATGAAATGTGGTCGAAAGTTCACAAATTTGCTAACACGACATGAGTCTTTCTCGTTTCACCGCCGATTCTCTTCGAGTCTAAGGCCAGAAATTTTTTCGGGTCGTACTAGTCAGGCAAAAAAATACTAGGAGAGTCTGCAGTGCAGTGGCGAGACGTGAATAATCGATTATCGATATTTCCCCATTTGAAGCTATGGTAAAGAACCGATCATTAAGGTGTTCGTTGCGAACACCCTGTTTATCAATTCTTATCCACAGGTTTAAATGGCAGACACATTGGAAAGCACGCCTCGCCACTACTGCAGTGGGATCGGGTGCTTTATCGACATTGCTCTTAAATTGTCCCGGCTGAACCGCGCAGTAGCGTGGCGTGAATGCTCGATTATCGATATCTCGCCATTTGAAGCTATGGTAAAGAATCGATTACTAAGGTGTTCGCTGCGAACACCCTAATAATCGATCTTTTTTCATAGGTTTGAGTGGCGTATCGATCGATATATCGCAAAGCACACCACGCCACTGGAACCGCGATGACTTTTCCAGGACACTCCGCTTTTCAAGCGCGGCGTGCGTCGCGTGGCTCTGACATGCCAGTCCTTTATTTTTGCCAGATTGTGCTGAAAATTTCGCACTAATCCCTTCAAACGATATGCGAAGTATCCTGATTTTTTCACCCAGTCTGGCAACTTGGCAGTTCTTGTGGCAGGCGCTAAGCGGTGTTCGACTCGCGAAAATATTCCTAGGAGGTCGACGGCTGCCCCCCCCCCCCCCCCCNTTATTCCCCTATTCTTCCACCGTCGCCCGCTTTTGAATTTTGTAGAACTCCAAACATGGGAGGTCACGTTTTATGCATCGCCCGCGACTTCAAGCGTTGCGAAGGTGGCACCACGTCGCCTTCATTTTTTTTTTCGACTTTTTTGACTCGTGAATTCTCTAAAAGAGGGATCATTTATGGGGGAAATTAGCCGTTTTAAGGAAATGAGACTTATTTTATACCTTGAATTTTCTTTGTAGATTTCTAAGGGTCCAAGTCCCCCTCCCAAGCCGATCATTAATGAGGCTCTTTCTTGGAAATTGCCCCCTTGAAATTCAATTTTCCCGATGATGCTGCTATCAAGCACCCTTTTAACTTTTTTTCATATAGGAAATCAATGATTTCTTATTTTCTTTGAATTCCTGAAATTCATAAATATTCTGTGAAAACTTCAAGCCATGATGTTCGTTCGGGCTCCCTTTAAAAAAATAAAATAGCGGAGATTTCGAAACGCCACAATCGAGATACGAATTTTAGCAGTTTCACCGTCGACATACGGCTGTTCACACTAAAATTTAAAGTTTTTTGGAAATCACGTCATTGTATACTGACTAAAGGCCAAACTTTATTAATATTGATTGTTTTTCTGTTTTGTTTCAGACCGTAAGTACCATTACTGCGCAACTAAAGTTTTGCCGATTTCACCTTTGGGTGAGTTTTTTTCATCCTGTCAATCATCGAGGTAGCGCATAGTGATCGGAACTTTAAATGAATTTTTACATCATTTAGTCATTAAATGTCGATTATAAACGATGAACAAACTGAGTACCATGTATCAGAAAGACAATCAATATGCAGTGCACAGGGTTGCCACAGTCAGGAAATACCGGGAAATGTGAGGAAATTTTAAAAAGTCAGGGAAAACCCGGAAATGTCAGGGAAAATGACGAATGTGTCAGGAAAAAACAGTTAAGCCACCCTCATTTTCTCTCTAGAAGGGGTGTCACATTTCAAACAATACACTTTTGCCTGAAATCAATTTAAAATTAAGTCTTTTTAACCATCCAGCAGATCTTAAACTGTCAGGGAATTTTACCAAAATGTGCCTGGGAACTCAGGGAAATCTAGTTGTTAAATTCTGTGGCAATCCTGAATGCAATGAAAAATTGCAACTTCTTTAAATTTTATGTCTTTCACTGAACCGTGTGGCTTGAATCAGTAGATAGGCAAAATATACAACACCCCCTTGCAGTAGCAGTAAGTGTATCTTCTAATCGCAATTTATCGCTATCTACGCTACTTAGGCCGCGTTCTTACTTGGGAAGGTAAAGAAAACTAACCCATCCTAGCAAAAAGCATGAAGCATGTCTCGAGGACGGCACCGAACAAGAGCTCAAGAAAAATCCCACGAGACTGAAAGAAAAAGCGTGCCTTTATACCGCCGCTCCTCCGACGTTAGGGCCCATCTCGATTTCCCTATGAGCCCGGAAAATCATGGTGTTATATGGACATGAGGGCTCATGAGGGATATTGTGATACGCCCTTTCGTCCGAGGCGCGACGATACTAGCAGCTTTCGCGGATGATACGTGGACGTGGACGAATGCTGCCGTTGGCGGGCACGCGGGCAGGCGCCACTCGCCAGATCCAGCCAGCGGTGCCGTCCGCTCGGAATCGCGCACATTTCGCACCGCGAACAGAGTTGCTAAAAGAAATTTCTTTTTCCCTCATGAAATTTCTTTCGACCGACAAAATGTCAAACACTTTCTCTCAGATTCAAGAAAAAGTAAAATACCTACCTACTTACTGATCTCAAAATCTATCACTTCAAAGTTCAGAAATACAGGTACTCTACTTATGTATCAAATATTTCCTATTTAAAAAAAGAAATACGTCAGCGAAGGATATTGTTAATTCCTGAAAAATCATTTAAATTGTTTCAAGGATAATAGTTTAAGATCCCTCCCTCCCTTTTGTACCAGGAAATAAGGTGAAACTATTAGGGGGTACTAGTCTTATTTATAGTCAAGAAATTTGTTTTGTTCCAAGTATGAAAGCTAACGTCTTACCTTATCCGTAAAATTTATTTTGGTGTTCAACCAGTACGGCTGTGTGTTCAACCAAAATTTGAGAAAAAAAATTAAAATTATGTTTTTGCTGTTTTACTCAACTTTCTGAGCATTTCTAAAGTTCCCTTTCACAGTTTACCACGTGTGTATAAAGAGACTTAAGGAGATTCATAAGTTTCTATGGTTTAATCCTGAATTCTGAGTGTTAAATGAAATTTCTTGAAATTTCCTCATGAAATTTCTTTTTATAATCTTTCACGAAATTTCTTGACTCTGACCGCGAAACAGTTCACCTCGGCGTTTTTTGCGCAAAATCGGGCAATGTCAGCGTGGAGCATCCCAGCAATTCAACCCGCGCGCGGCTCCAACATAAATCACTGGTCCCCGCCCCCCGCCACCAGCGCCGGTGAGTGGTGAGCCGGCTTCGATTTCTCCCGTCTCCATTTTTCCCCCGGTGTCCCCCGTTGAAAATGAAACACCTTCCCAAGGTCGCCGTAAATTCCGAAATCGACTTTCTAGGACGCATCGTAAAATTCGCCCCCGGCGGGTCCTCAGCGGGGACGGAATAAGTGCCGGTGGGGTGTTTTGCGATGTATCGTTTGATCTCCCATTTAAACCTATAGATAAGGGTCAGCAAACAGTGTGTTCGCGACGAAGACCGTAATAATCGATTCTTTACCATAGCCTCAAATGGGGAAGTATCGAGAATCGATCATTCAGGCCTCAAGCTCTCCGCTTTCAGGTCCTTTGGCTCGGGCCCCTCGCTTTAGCGGGACCTGGACGATATTTCCAGATTTTATGTAGCCGAGCCAGAGGTAGAAAGTGGAATTTCTCGTTTTGAAATTTTACGAAATTTGAAATTTGTTAATTTTTTTCGAAATTAATAACGAAACCTTCGGAAGTTCGTAAGCGTTAGAGATGGTGATGGTGCTGTTGATGCGGCAGTGTTATGCTACCTCGATGTGGTGCTGCATACGAAGGGGGGGGGGCACAAAAAGGATCTAAAGAGAACTTTAGTCCCAACCTTACCTCTAAACCAAACAAAAACATTTGCAACTCGTGAATGATTTAGGCTCGGGGTGAAAATTGTCAAAATCGAAAATCACAAAAAGAGAAAAATTGGAGGGGCTTGGAGGACAAGGCGCATGAGTGCAGTTTTTTAAAAAATCGAGTTATCCATGATTTCACAAATAAAACTAGTCTTAATGCATATTTTGTGAAAAATTCGCTCCCAAATTCCAATTTTTAAGCGTCATAAAGTCAATTTGAACTTACTTTCCGCCATGAGGATCCATGTAATTTCAAAACTTCCAACACGTATTTCTCGAAATAGCAAAAACTGTATTCATGCGCCTTGTTATCCAAGCCACTCGATGCACGCATACATTCTGCATTTTATTTTTTCATTTTTTTTTTCCCCGATCAGCATCATTAAAATTATTTAATCACTTCTATAGCACCTAGCACCTAGGCCAGCTTTTTTCAATACGTGTTATAAAGGGAACCTGTAGACCCTAATAAAATACTAGGAGGAATCAATCTTACATTGTTTTTAAAGAAAAGAATAAATGAGTTTGAGTATTGCATAAAATGAAAGAATGCAAAAACAAAAATGAAAAAAAAATGAAAAATGAATGAAAATGTAAATGAATTGCATAAATGAGTATTTGCATGAAATTGAAGGAGCGCTCTTAGAAGTTTGGATTATGATTTTGCTGGCACTGACCCATTGCACGTCGCCTAGAGAACTATTCGAAAGTTAAACCGTCAGTTCCCGGATTGAAAGTGTGAAACTGAAACTGGTATGAGCGGAAGAGCGGTGCAAATTGGGCCCCGTCGGCTGTATTGTTTAACAAGTTGACCGCATGTTTTCAACTTTTCCTTTTCTTGAATGTTAATTCACCTATTAAACCTTTCATATCGTAGCCTAGACGGACACTCTGCTATTTCTGAGCGAAAAACACATCAGTCTCCTTCCAAGGAGGAAGTCTTTTAAATCGTTATCTCGCTCATTGTCGCAGTATCCTTCTTTTAAAAACACACCAAAGAGGTGAGGTACTAAAGACGTACAAAAAATTCGAATGAAAGTGAGGAAATGATCTCAAATGCGTTTCACTGCATTAGATACCATTTTATAACTGTAATTTTAATTTTTGGTATTTTTGCCTTTGGCTTCCCCTCAGAATAGTATGGAACCAGGATTATTCTCAATTTAGATCTACAGTCTTCAGACCACATTTTCATTTTTGCTCTTTTTTCTCTTTACATATCAGCAAGTAATTGTAAAAATTACCTTCCTTTTATCTCGCTCATTTTACCATTTGGGCGAAACAGCAGTGCAGCTCCTCGTATAAGAAATTATCAAAGTGGAGTGCATCATCATAAAATGGATACTGAAAGCTGAGTATTTGATCTCCCAATCCGCAAAAATAATCTTTCTCACAATCTCTTTTCCTTCCCAAAATTTAAAATTTGAAGGAAAAAAATACCAAATGCATGTCGTTTAATAATGAAAATATGACGTAAACAGAATGCTAAGTTGACTACGTTTTACTGCATGAAAAACTACCTACTACAGTATTGTGAAGCTGCTAAAATTGATTGTGAAACTTCATTTGCCATGGGAAATTAACCTATAAAAGTGCTGACAGTTTCTATTTGCATACCAAAAGAAATGTTACTTGATTGATAAAGTAACTCATACCTAGATCTCATTTATTCATCTGCTTTCGGTTTTTATTGAAAGTGCAAGTTGGACCAACTCACAAAAAAAAGGGACAAAAACAAACATTTAAAAATCTCAATGATCATAGATCCTTATGCCGTTATAATAAAATACGGAACGCTGTAGGGGGTGGGGCTTCGAGTAGACCCCCGCCCCCTCATTATTACGTCATTTTGTTTTTAAGTGTTAAATGATGGAGACCTTACGTTACAAAAACGTTACTGAAGTCCGCAATTTAACGTTACCCAGTGGCGATTCTTGAAAGTTGACAATACTTATTTTTCCTACCTTTGAATAACTTGCAACGCCGTCTTTGACATTACCTACATATTTTGTGAAATAGAATTCTATCACTCAAGTTTCTAACGGAGGATAATTAGATTTACATTGAAGTTGAAAAATCAGGAGTCAATTTTTGATAATAGGCTGTGAAGTAATATCAATTTTTTCTGCAACTAACAAGGGGAACTTACGGACCTGCCGCCTCCGATTGGGCTGAATTTTTTTTTACAGACTCTATGGACCAATTCTAGAGGTCAATTTGAGCCGTTTTCCCGAATGCGCAATAAGAAGGGCGTAAAAAATTCCCAAAAGTTGCGTTTTCGGCGTGTGATTTGGTCGTGCGGCGCGTGGCAACACTGAAGCAGCCTCTAGTACCGCTTTATCGGCCTGAAGGTTTCAGCGGAGTCCGGAGCCCTACTGCACACGTACTGGTTCCATGATAGTGATGTCCCGGGTTCGATCCTCGACTTTTTATTTTCCGCATGATCACGTAACATTTTATTTTTAATTCTTCATCCGCATTTATAAATCAAGCAGTTCCGATCACTATCCCCCCCCCCCTCATTTTACGTACATTTTCCCCCGATATTTATTCACATTGGCCACATATAATCGTATGAAACTTCATTGATATAAATTAATGAATTAAAAAGCAAAAGAAAACCTTATTTGTTACTACATTATCTTCAAATGTTTTCCTGGAAAAATATGTAATGTGTAAATAAATCGAAGAGCAACCCCAAACCCATGTGCATGCAAGGGTCACCAAGAAACACATTATTTTAGCCCTTTGCTTTTTAATTCATTAATTTATATCAATGAAGTTTCATACGATTATATGTGGCCAATGTGAATAAATATCGGGGGAAAATGTACGTAAAATGGGGGGGGGGGGATAGTGATCGGAACTGCTTGATTTATAAATGCGGATGAAGAATTAAAAATAAAATGTTACGTGATCATGCGGAAAATAAAAAGTCGAGGATCGAACCCGGGACATCACTATCATGGAACCAGTACGTGTGCGGCAGGGCTCCGGACTCCGCTGAAACCTTCAGGCCGATAAAGCGGTACTAGAGGCTGCTTCAGTGTTGCCACGCGCCGCACGACCAAATCACACGCCGAAAACGCAACTTTTGGGAATTTTTTACGCCCTTCCTATTGCGCATTCGGGAAAACGGCTCAAATTGACCTCTAGAATTGGTCCATAGAGTCTGTAAAAAAAAAATTCAGCCCAATCGGAGGCGGCAGGTCCGTAAGTTCCCCTTGTAAGACACCGTGCCAAAAACTTTAACCTGTGAGAAAATTACATTTATGGTCCATCAAATCTTTGTCTATACCTGTTTCAGTGGCAATATTTCTTAGAATAAAGTAAAGAACTGTACGGCTAAAACAACCTCTGCACAGAATTTAACCTCAGAAAATGCGGAATGGCGAAAAATTACAAAATGAAAAAGTGTAATGATTAGAAACTGACATTCGCATGACAAACAAATATTACTCCTGATTTGCTTGCTTTGAGTAAAGAATACGTGAATCGCACAATCTGGAAGTTCTCCGAGCATTTACATCTGATGAGTATAAATTTCGCATAATGGTTAGTATATGAAAATTATATTTACGGAGTATAAAGACGTGCATTTTAAAGCTCCGTTTGGAAGCTAGTAAAACTGAGGAACTTAGAAGAAAAGGCGCACAAGCGAAGTTTTTGAAATAATTGAGATGAGACGTTAATGATTTTAACTAAAACCAGTCTTTAAATATATTCATGTAAAAAATTCAATACTAAAATCCAATATTTAAGTATATTTAAGTATTAAAAAGTGAAGTGAAACTTCCTTTCCGCCATAAGACTCAATTTAATTTTAAAACTTAAACACGTATATCAAAATATCAAAAACTGCACTGATGCGCCTCGTCCTTCAAGCCCCTTAATTCAAAATCATCAGGTCGGCATTAATGAGAAGAATTTATTTCTTAATAAGTATTTCTTTTATTAAAATCTACATTTATTCATTTGGAACGCAGAAAATCATTTGTTCAATTCAACTAAGCATGAAATTGTTTTTCCTCTAAACTTTAAGTCTGCAAGTCTCAAAAGTCATTTTTATGACACTAATTGGTTAAAATAAGTTATGGTAGGTAATGAAATATTCAGTCGTAAAAAATTACAATAGTAACAAGTAAAAAGCTAAAATATCACAACAAATCTATGAAAAACTGGTAATAAGTACAAAGTAGCGAGTCGGTTTGAGTCCATGAAACTTACTTAAAACTTAAAAACGGCTCGGCGCGCTGCTCGTGGATTAAATTTCCTGAGACTTGATTCCACGTCTTCCTTCCTGTTCACAACATTGTCTCATTTGCTGTTCTCTGGCATCGTCGAGCGTCTCGCAGTATTGGTTGAAGGAGAAGTTGTAGCAGTAAAATCCAAGTTTCGAGCCGCAGTTACCCGTCGCCTTTCCATCCCACATGTTTCCACCAATTCCGCTACCGCACCGCGTAATTTTCTTCCCTTGAACCATTCCTAAGATCACCACAAGGACGGCCAAAAATACGCTCAGGCTGAAGTATTTCATCGTGATGTACTTTTTAAAATCTGAAACGAAAAATTAAACATTCGAAGGATTAGGGCATGCTTTCTGGAAACATTTCAGTTTTGAATTTAAATACGTGTAAAAATACAATTGAGGTTTCCAGGTCGGGTATCTGAAGTTCGCAGTCCGAAAAACAAATTTTCTCGAACTAGCTATTCAAGTTCTGACGTCGTAAACGTCAATCTCTCACTCATGGGTTGATTTTGAACTTTTGGAACGCGTCCGGTCTGTTTGCTCGAAATTAGAACTATAAAACAGATTTTTAAGATGGAAAGAATTTACGCGTAAACTCTCGCGAGAGTTTTCTTTTTCTCTATTTAAAGGAAAAGGATATTCTCGCGCCGACAGGTCATTTTGAACAGTACAACACCGAAAACATAGGAAAATTGGACTGCATTTTTAATTTGGAACTATAATTTATTGCTCAGTTTACAGACAACGTATGTACCGTTAGTTTCCCTGCGCACTTGAGTGTTTTTACAGATGAGCCAGAAATTGTAGTTTTGAATTAAAAAATGTAGTCCAATTGTTTTTTGTTCTTTTACATGTATTCTGAAGTCTCTTTTTCCACAGCGAATTTGCAGAGATAAAAAATTAAGATTTCCAGAAATAGGGCATAAGGCCTCGTGTTCCTTTTTTCTTAGACTTATTTAAAACTTTATGGGCTTCTTTTTTATCAAAATCTCTTCAGCTTTATTTTCACAAAATGGAATTATTTTGTAACATTCTAACGTTATAATATGATATCCTCAGATAGACATGGCTATGAAGAATGAAGGTAATATGACGATTTGATGATCCCAGCAATTAATGCTTCTCAGATTTTGGGAAGTCATAGAGAGTTAAATGGTTTACATTTATAATATTTCTCAGCTCTTACGAAAATGCCTCGAAAAATAGTTATTTGATCACTTGACTCAATAAGTTGGGTTCGGTTTAAATGGAAAACACATCTTCACTGCTCAAGAATGTGCAATGGAATTTCGTGGATATTTCAGCTTTGATACAAATCTGGTGGTGTTCAATAAATGTACGGAAATCATTCGAATTTTAGTCTGATGGGTTTATTACCTGAAATTGAAACAGCACTGTAAATAAAATTTCATTTTATCAGCCTCAAAAAACGAATCTCAGATTTTGTTCAAGCAAGGTATTTTTTTTTCTCAGCCGATAAATATGCATTTATAGCGGGTGGTTTTTTTTCCAGAAAATTTCTGTATCTTACCTTCAATCCTCCAACACTTTTTAACACTACAAACTGAGTTCATAAAATGTTTAAAATTAACGCACGTGAAGCCACAGTAAAATAATTGTTTGAAGCAAATTTTTCGGCCGTGCCTTAAAAAAAAAAAAAAAAAAAAAAAAAAAAAAAAAAAAAAAAAAAAAAAAAAAATCTCGCTCTACATAAACAGTTGCACATTCTCAAACTAGCAAACCTAAAATATCGATTTCTTGAAGAAGAATAAATACCTAATCATGGTCTAGAGAATGTTTTATTCGACAGATATGCAAGACTTATTCAAAATTCGTGAAGATCCCCCAATGAATTTTGTCGATCTAAAATGGCACTTTTAATGAAAACTCTACATCGGCAACCTAAACGCCAAAAATGTTGATCTAGCTTAGAAAAGAAATATAACTCAGATCTTTCCTGAATTCTTTCTCAATCATGTTAACATCTCTTGTCGAGATAGTATTTTCCCCAATAGTCGTGCGTTTCCTTCTTACTACTGCTTATAATGGAAGTTTAGCACGGAAGAGTTTGTCGAAATACCAGGAATAAAGCAAATGAAAAGAATGAAAACTGAAGTAGGTAATGCTGAAAGTACAACTTTAAGACGCGTGATTACCATTAATTTCTCGATACGGATGATGTGCTATGATAAATTAATTGTATGAAAATGCACGAAACGCAAAAAATTAAAATCCACCCATGAACTTTTTCCTTTGATTACATTCACTGGATAACTATGAGAAGGAGGAGCGGTGGGGGGCTAAAAGCTAGAGTTCAGTCACGTATATCTCTCTCTTCATGGCTTGAATAAAACAATTTTCTTTTTAATAAAAAAAAGAAAAACTAAAAACAAATCGGCGCACCAGAAACAGGATATGAATTTGCATACCTTTTTGTCAAATAGTAGATTAGTAGTTGTAGGTTGCTGGAAAACAGGAGAGAGTCAGGGTCCGTTTTAAAGTTGCAGTCAACACAGCGATGGTCAAAGCTCGAATGAGGCGATGGCAGAGGACGAATCCGTCCTTTCCTCTTTATCGCGGTGCATTCGAAGAAAACAAGGACCCTCGACCAAAGTCCAGGGTCATGGTCTTCGTAATCTGGAAGTGTATCGAACGTTCGAGAATGATGACTGATGATGGGAAACATGATTAATCTGTTAACGATGAGATCGACCGTATTTCGTCCCGTAAACAAGTTTATATTTGTGTCCTGTCAATCTGCCCACCTTCTGATCTGCCGTGATTGCGAAGAAGTTAGTGCATGCTAGGATGAACCTCGAGACACATAAAGCATGTGCAAACCATGGCTCGTACAGAAACGCACTTACTGCTCACTTCGCTATCACGGCAGTGACAGGCTTCGATACCGATCGACACACTGCCGTGCTAAGGAAGAACGCCGTATGAACATTTGAGAGTTGCCAAGTATCCTTGGATAAAATGTTTATTTTTGAGGAAAATTATGAATATTTTTCCTTGAAATTTTTAGACTCTTCAGGCTGAATTACAAACGAAATTATCTAAGAAATTGGCGGAAAAATATTCAAAAATTTTCCTGAAAATTAGCGATTTGCCGGAGGAAGTTTGGCAACGCCTGAAAGATCATACGGCGTTTTTCCTTAGCATGGCAGCATAGGTCTAGCTTATTGCAAACAAAATTCCGGACACGCATACGAAGGCCTGCAGGTTTATTGACGAGGTGATAGGACGAAACTTTTCAGACGAGTATGAGAACATTTTTTTTTTAAATTTTGAAATTTTTCATGAGACTTTTGATAAGGGTGCCTTGTTGTGGAATTGTTAGGTTTTTTGGTACACCAACAATGTACTCCATTTTTTAATGATAAATATACTAAAACAGAGGAAACTAGACTCTCGAGGAAGACGGTCTACGTAAGCAGATAAATGATAAATTGCACCGACAGAATTCGAGCACTGGCCACCAGATTTTCTGGGAAGCAAGTAACATTACGAATCTGGTTACTACTAACATCCGTTTAAAACTGGGTTTTTCTAAAGTTAGATCACATCAATTTTATTAGAATTCAATCTAGATCATAACATTTATATTTGTTGGTGACTGAAAGCTCTATTTTTGCTTACCGCGCAGCATCATGAGCTGAGTTTACGCTAATCTCTAGCGCCGGACCCAAGGTAAAACTTGTTCCTGTGCGTAAATGCAACACCTCAAGATCGGCGGTGGCATATTGCAGAGATAAACACTTAAACAGGAACTTTCCATACAGTCAACGATTTGAATGAATGGATACATTTTATTCAAAGTCTGGCAGCACTTTTCAAGCATTACTGACGGCTAGACGATTTTATTACTTTAATCGTGTTGGACTTGTTGAAAGCTTGCGGATCGATGATTGAGCGCACGCGTCAATGATAGAGATCACCACTTAATGTGATTTAGCCAGGCGTATATCAAATAAGTTTCACATTCACGTTGAATTTAATCCTTCTCATCAAATCGATAGTTCGCCTGAGTCACGTTTCATCTGTCTTCTTGTCTTAATCGCAAAGTAAAGCTTCAGTAAAGTGAAAAAAATGGACAGAGGGACTTCATAAAGTTCTTTATAATAAAGGGACTTTTTAAGTGATGAATTATACTAGATTTTCTGAAAAATGAATGGGTTCGACCCCTAGAGCCAAATTAATATCATCCATTTTTCACGATTACGCGAGCGATGTCCTCTCGCAGCTAACCTACCGCGGCGCACAGTGATTCGCACTGGAAAAGAAAAACACATTGGATCTAGAGTCCAGACTCTTGAAAATATTGACAAGAAAAAGGACTCTTGATTCAATCAGATTTAAGCCTAAATCAAAAGGAAATCCGCTCAAATTAAGAGGCTGGGTTCTTGATTTAAGCTTAAATCTGATTGAATCAAGAGTATTTTTTCTTGTCGATGTTTTTAAGAGTCTGGACTCTGGATCCAATGTGTTTTTTTTTCCAGTGCGAGTCAATCGGAGAGGTCAGACATAAAATGTTTAGCTAAACTTGCAAATGTAATTTAATTCGTCACATTTTAAATCTCAAGGAGTGCCCCTAGAAGAAAAATTCACGAAGAAACCAATGAAATCACTTTAAAACCTCAAAGTGTTGTATGAACGGAATTATAAGGTTTTAAATTTTCCAGACTCTGTCCGACCTCCTCCATCGACTCAATCCAATGTGCAGCGGTAGATAACTTTCGTCTTGACGGCAACCATTCGAGGAGAATGCGTGCCAAAAAATTTTCACGGCCACCACGTGAAAAAATAATCGTCCTCCCTCCCGTCCCAAGATACAGCAACGGCGGAATTATCAGGAATGAGGGAATGCTGAACCCCCGTCGGGTCGGTCAGCGTGTCGGCCGTTGAACAGCTCTGAAGAAAAAGATTTTTTTTTTTTTTTTGACAAGCGGTGAGCCGATAATCAAGACACCAGCGTGCTCTCCTCGAACAGAGGATGTAAGATGGCAAATTGAGTGTCATAGAGTGTCAACGCAACGGTGCTGCGTTTAGGACGCATTTACCCGGCGCACAGTGGTTCGAGTCAATTAGAGAGGTCGGACATGAAATTTCTGACTAAAACTGCAAATTTTGATGTCTATTTCGTCACATTTTAAATTTCAAGAGGTGCTTTTTGAAGAAAATGTTACGAGGGAACCGATGAAACCACTTTTCGAACCTTTAAGCTGTGTATAAACGGAGTTATAAGCGTTTAAAGTTTCTAAATTATGTCCGACCTCTCCTATTGACTAGATCCACTGTGCGGCGCGGCTGACGCGAAGATGGCGACGCAAAAGAGGGAAATGAATAGCCCGGGCCAAAAGTAGTGTAAGAATGTTCGTCGGGGGTCCCAGCGTGAGCTCGCGATGGAAGGTTCATTCAAGAGTACCCGCCATGTTGCAATACTGTGGAAATTATCCGGATTTTTACATCCGAGACCCAAAATCAATGTGACGTGGATCAATCCTTGAATCGGAGACTTCAATCAGGTCTTAAGTGTGACCGAAAATTATGACTGTCATCGAGAGCCGTTTGAGAACAAATAAAAGGAATACCCTGCGATCATTGCTGCCGCTGTATTAACGGGAGGAATTTAAACCATTCGTTGAAAACAGTAGCGTTCGTCGCCGAAGCGCCGCATCGCACAGTGGATCGAGTCAATTGGAGAGGTTGGACCTGACATTTTTGACTGAAACTGCAAATTTTGGTGTTAATTCCGTGACATTTTTCATTTCAAGGGGTGCTTTAATTGGAGGTTTCACGAGGAAACCAATAGAACCACTTTTAAGACCTCAAATTTTTGTATGAACGGAGTCGAAAGCTTTTGAAGTTTCCATATTTTGTCCGAACTCTCTCATTGACTCGATCCACTGTGCGCCACGTCGCCACGTGTATCCCTGTCATGTTCATACGTCGCAGTCCGTTTAACGTCAACACTCGAAAAATCAGATTCCTCACTTGAGTATGACACAGATCAGTATGGGTTTAATTCTCTTCATTTCCAGCGTTAAAAGCGTGAGACCTCCTATTTGTACCGTTCGCTTTTGACCGCAAACCATGAAGTCGGCATCCTCATGACAGCTAATCGTAAGCCATCTCAGTTCATCGTCTCGATACGAGGGCGATTTTGCAGTTGCACTGTTTTTCCTCCGTTTAAATCCATCGAAAATATCGATTTGAGATGAAAGAATCGATTGTTTTACATGCATTTAAAGCGAGATCAACAGTGTTGCCAACTTTCAAGAATCGACATGAGGACGTAACTACACTTCGCGATGAACCCTGTCGCCCATATACTTTAATACTTTCTGGGGATCACATAAAAGTGTAGCTCCGCCTCTTTGTCAGCACGGAAAAATTTGGCATTATTAAAATGTAGTTTCGTCCTTCCGTGAGGGAAACGACGAGATGTCACTGAAATAATTTCTGATAGAAGCATAAATTGATTTATTAAACTACTTGTAATCATATTGGATAAACCATTTTGAAAGCTTTATATATCGACGGTGAAACTACCAAACCACGTATCTCGGTTTGCGACGTCGCAGACTTCCTGTCATACTTTATTGTTTAAATGAAAAACTACTTAACATCCAGTCTTGAAAATTTCTGTGATTTTTCCTCTTTGTGCGGAGAAAATTCCGTGAAAATTTCAAGGAATGATATTGATTTGGTCTACTTCAATAAAATAAAATGTGAGCGTAGATTTTTAAACACCGCAAACGAGATACGTGGTTTGGTAGTTTCACCGTCGATATGTAGTTGCGATTGTATTTTACTCCGCGATTAGCTCAGTATCTGGGAGTGCACATGTATCCACGTACGTAACCTCGAAGAAAAATGTGGGAGAAATAGAAAGGCGATTCAACGATGTGTGTGGGTGTTAATTAGCTGGAGTCTGGTCATTTTGCCAATTTGGGGTTTGACTGCCCTCTCCTCTATCTCTGCCACCCGGCCACGCCCACAAAAAAACAAATGCTGTATCCTTGTCACGTCTTTTCTATTTACTTTTTGGCGAATTCTTTTCTGATGCATATTCACGCTGCGTTACCCGTTAATTAAGCCCACGTGCCGTGTATGCCAGTCCCACCATTAATTAAAGTTGCAATATTCACCCACAGAGCATTAGATTTCTCCGAGTTCCGCCTTTTAGAAAAAATAAAACGAAAGGGATTTGGGGCGCCGAGCTTCGCAAGAGAAAAATACGTGTGCAACGGTTGTTTTTTCCCCCTGGTCATTTTCAATCATGCGGGTCTTGAATTTTTTAAAAGCAGAGATTGTGATTAGCTATAACTTTACTTTAAATATAGTGGTACCGTTTCATAACATGTAGAATAATGTTTTAATGGTTGTACATTAGAGATCGGCAAGAATGTATAAGTTCGATAGGATGATATTTCTTTTCCATTTAGTGATTTTATTTTCGAGTGTAAATCCGAAATTTGGAGTGCCTTCAATATCCAATACTTTGCCAGTCGTCTCTTCAAACTTAACTCGGAATTTTTTTTGGGAATTTTCCGGTGTATTTTCATTTTTTCGGACTGTCCGCCGAAAAATTCGGCCTCCTATGGTGTTGTGCGGTTGTAGCGCTGGCCACACATAATCAGTGTTCCAGGAGTTTTGGTCGTAGGAAGATGATACCGTTGCCTCTCTAAATAGCTTCACGGAAGATTTTTTAACATCCTTTTCAACGCTCACCTACTATAATATTACTGACAAATGTGAAAATTTACTCGTTGGTTATCCGTATACTTCTTTGGTTAGGAGGCGATGTTTTTGAAAGCCGCACCTAGAAAAGAGGGCTGCGACCAAGCGTGCGTAGCAGCTGCCAGATTGTACATTAAAATCTACGTTCTTCACACCGTGTTACTCACATAAAAATGCTGATTTTTCAACGTATGTGCGTGGATGGACGTCAATATCGGTCAGATGCGTGCGTCGCGGCGCGTCGTTGCAAAACGCCGCCGCGCAGCGCGGCCGATCTGGCGCTGATCTCCCGGGTAGGCAACCCGCACGACAGTCCGGCAACCTACTGCGCCCGTCCCATCTTCGGAACGCGCATGCGCAATGCAATCATCTCGATCCCGATTTCGATCACAAGAATGCAACGCGTGTAGTCCTGTAATCCTGTAATTATTACCATAACGCGCCCTGATATCATCCGCCGCCTGGAACTCAACCGCCGCGTTGTCATATCCACGAAATCATCGAGAATTCCTCATTTTAGGACCCAATTTTTACAAACCGCTACCATAGCTTCAAACGGAGAATTATCGATAATCGATCATTCACGCCTCGCCACTGCGATGAAGATTTTCCTCGGAAACATTTCCGAAAAATTGTTATGTTAAGTTCAAAGGGGCATTCCAGATATTTTAACGTATACACGCTAAAAGGAATTGTGTATAAATGATTTACATCCAGAGTTACCACGTGTATTTTTACATACTTCCTTTTGATTTTGTGTAGTTGAACATAGTTACTTTCAGCATAAATACTTATAGCACGTGAAACTGAATCAATCAAAAGGAACTTTGCATACGGTATACGTGTCATACATTCCCTTTAAGATTATTCATTTACACATATTTACTTTATCATGAGTACGGCCAAGACACATTTTTATTATACATTCATACAATCATCATACATTTTATTTTGCCATGCACGTATTCTCGTAGGTCGAAGGATCCTGGTTCCCTGTAAGAAAATTTGATCCAAATCCGTTGACTTAACGGTGTAAATGGCAACGAGGAGGCCAATCGGGGCACGCTCCGCCCTCTGCTTGGTGGCCTCGTGGCCTATCGCAGTGCAGTTGCGTGGATGCGGAGCGGCAGATGCTATTATCGCATCGCTCACGTCGGCTATCGGATAGCATGCGCCCAAACAAGGGAATCGCTCCGGGTGCAATCAGTCAAAGCTTTAAGCAGGCAAAATTTTGAAGGATCCCGGTAGTTGTGTCAGCATGAATTCGCCCAAAATTCGGGCATTAACCTCTACCCAAGGTACGAATTTAAGCATCTTAATGTATGTTTCCGCTTTAAAATTTCTTGTAAAACACGGTTCGCGCAACAAAATTAACTGATAATAACCTCAAGCCAAGATAATGCCGTTTTTAGCAGGAAAAACGGGAAACAAGGTTAAAAATACAGAACACAACGTTAATTTTTACTCGAAAAAAAAAGTAGAAAGTAAAAAAAAAATTCCAAAAAACGTGAAACCCACACGATGGTCCCGAGATTCGAGAATCGCCACGTAGACTTCAGGGTTTTTTCCGAATTTTTTTTAATTTTTTACTTATTTCTCCGGCAGTTGTGTAGTTTTAGCCTTGTTTCTCGTTTTCTCTCCGTTGTTTTTGCATGCTGTTGTTTTTGATGTTCCAAAAAGTGTCGAGTATCGCAAAAGACGAATCGCTGTTGTCGACGATGGGTCGATGGGTGGATGTAGAGTACCTGTATAGCGAGAGTATGGACAGATCGCTTCACGGAGGGCTTAGGGCCCAAAAGTGCAGCCACCCTTCTAACCAACTTCTAACGCACAAAATTTCACTGCCAGTCTGCAGGTTCCAATTCTAACCAAGATGGCCAAGAATGTACAGAANCCAAAGAGCCAAAAACGTGAATTCTCACGGTGAATGAGTGGAAATGTCTGTGTGTGTTTCATGTGCGTCTGTGTTAGTGACTACGCGCTCACAGAGGAACCAGTGCGTCTTCATGAGAGCGTTATCACTTATCAGGCAACGCGCCGCGCCGCGCCGTCGCTAAATAGTCACCAGAGACTCTGCGTGAAACTAAATTCGGCGATAGTACTCTAGGTGGATGGATGAATGGTGAATCTAACTGCACTGAATGCTGGGGCATGCGCCGAGGTGTCCGGAATGCGAGGCATCTATTTTTTTAGTGGATCTCGATAAAAAGCGACTAACTGGATCTATGAGATAGAATTCACGAGGAGAATAGACAAGAGGCGGAGAGCGCGCGCCGGGCTGCCTCGTTTCGGGCCCGCGGCTCGCACCGGACCGCCCGCCGTTGTCAGAGTGCTCCCCAGATTTTTTAGCCCCCCATTCAAACTTGATGCAACAGCAGCGCGTCCCCTCGAATCCTTTTTCTATGCCTCATCCCTGTGAATTTCCTAAATAGGACAGTAATCATTCTCTTATAACGCCGCGGACTATACCTACTGATTTTTGTCGATTTTTGTCGATTTTTCCCCCAAAAATGGGGGGGGGGGATAGGTCACGCTAAGGATGACGTAATTTTTAGGGGGTCCAGCAGTGGATGACGGTTGGATACGGTAAGGGAAGGAGGGGTCGAAAAATTTGAAAAAATGGGTGTCGTAATTTATGGACGGCCCCAAATCAATGTAATAGCGGTACCGATAAGGCAATTCCCTTGGTAGCCTATGCTGCCGTGCTAAGAAAGAACGCCACATGAGCATTCGAACGTTGCCAAATTTCCTCTCGGATGAGACGTATTTTTGAAGAAAGTTATGCATTGCTTTCCATGAAACTTTCACGTGTTTTGCAGCAAATAACGAACAAAATACTCTGAGAAATCGGAAGAAAAGTATCCATGGATTTACACGAGAATGTGTGATTTCTGGTAGGAAATTTGGCACCGCCTGAAGGTGTTTGCGGCATTTTGACTTAGCACGGCGGTTTGAGTCACGGGTAAGGGAGTTTCGTTCCACCGATCACGGGTCCAGTTTGGCGACGGCGATGGTGGGAACAAAGGTGAAATATGAACGGTTAATATCATGCTAATAAACGATAAATCAGCGCCGTTGGCCGGCGGCCGGGGTCAACGATCAGCTGCAGCTGGCGGTGACGCGCAGCGCCGCGACGCTCGGCGTGCGGCGCCGCGGGCGTCACTTTTTCGCCGTTCCTTTTCTTCGTGAAGCCAAAGCGCCGACGCCGCACGGCTGACATAACCTCGGAGAGGAACATGTTCTCGTCGAGTGGTCCAGGAGCAGAGTTAAGAAATTTCATGAAAGATTATAAAAAGAAATTTCATTTAACACGCAGAATTCAGAATTAAACCCTTGAAACTTATGAATCTCCTTAAGTTCATTTGTACGCACGTGGTAAACTGTGAAAGGGAACTTTAGAAATGCCCAGAAAGTTGAGTAAAACAGCAAAAACATAATTTTGAATTTTTTTTCTTAAATTTTGGTTGAACACACAGCGCACAGCCGTACCGGTTGAACACCAAAATAAATTTTACGGATAAAGTAAGACGTTAGCTTTCATATTTGGAGCAAAACAAATTTCTTGACTATAAAGAATCCGAGTACTAAGTACCCCCTAATAGTATATCCTTCTTTTTTTGTACAAAAGGGAGGGAGGGATCTTGAACTATCTTTGAAACAATTTAAATGATTTTTTCATTTGTCTCTGATTTTTTTCAGAAATTAACAGTTTGAAATTTGAAGTTAGGGTCCCCGGCCCCCCTCCCCTTGATGAGCCAGAACTGCCAGAAGAGAAAGAGTAAGAGAAGACCAGAAGAGAAAAGCTGAGAGAAGACCGCGCTCCAACTGGTCTAATTGACGAATATTATTCTCTTTAAAAATAAAAACAAATTCTGTTAGAAAAAATAAGCATTTTTGACATTTTGTCGGTCGAAAGAAATTTCATTGGGAAAAAAGAAATTTCATTCGATGAAATTTCTTTTAGCAACTCTGTCCAGGAGGTAATCGCGTTCCTCTCGAGCCAACTCAACACCCTTTTTTCGTTAAGTCATCGACGTTTGGTCCAGCGCTTTAAACATTTTAAAGTTCCTTGTAAGCAGTTTGGGATATTCTGAGTAAATAACGATTTGTTAGCGCAATAGGCGCAATGAGGGCGTCCAGCCAAACGGTGGGTGGAGGGCATCCGTGAAGAGATGGAGAGATGCCAGCTTCCGGAGGATCTATACCATGGCAGATTCCTGTGGCGGGTAGGCGTCGCAGAGCGCCCCAGCGCACCGTAAAAGCGGCTTATACTTACATAGCGCAATAACTTTATGCTGCTCTAACATTTGTGAATATTAGAATGGAATGAATGTATTAGAATAATTTCCTCCTCATCTTCGTATTTTCGAACCGTCTTGTTTGCATTGAGACTTTTTACGCTTACCCTCTAACTCTGCTCGAGTTTTCGTCGGGATGCTTCGCTTATTGGGGACCCTATGGGATTTTAAACGGTAGAATAACACGTGAACTCTTTTAAACGTTTCGTGCGGTTTGGGCTCCCGAAAATTTGAAGGAATCGTTTACGGAACATTGCTTTTAAGATCGCACTCACATTTGAACTTGTTGGAAATCACTGAACTCTCTCGTGTAGCAAGTATATTGTGGAGTCTCGGGACTTGAAAAATAATTAAGACAGAAGCGATGATTTTGATAGCACGGTAGCTTCGAGCGAAACGAAGAGTGAGCGACGAAGCAAGCTGGTTATTGAAATTATTAGACAAAGCTACAGGGCCGGATTTAGGGGGTAGCTTTAGTGTATTTTTAATGAAGGTATAAAAAAAATCGGATTCAGAAAAAGAATCACAAACGAGAAAAGACGACAAAAGCTCTCTAATTTTGTCGTCTTTCAATGATACAAGAGACAGCACCTTTAATTAGTCGAGATAAGAGAGAAACCAAACACGCAATTTGGCTTGGAACGGCGCGGCGCGGCGCTGGCGTAGAGAGCGATGATGACGAAGACTCGAGATAAAAAGGAGAAGCCCTCGGCGCGGTGGTCGGCATCTAACACATATTAGCGCCTACAAGAGTGCATGAATACTTCACGCATTGCATAAAACACAGAGCGGTCAGCGTGAAACGCATGGCGCCTACAAGATTGAATGAATACTTCACGCATTGCGCCAAACACAGTGCGGTCAGCGCGTCGCGGTGCGGCGACGGTGGAAGTTAAAATTATTAAGGCACATTCATGAACATAACACCGGCACATTCATCCGGTTCTTTCTTAATTTGTTTGTTCATTTCTTCTAAATGGAAGCTTTTCCACACAGATATAGGTTTAAGGAACTTAACTTTTGCTAGTAGTGTTGTCAGGGCTTTCGTAACAAATGTGTCCATCATGAGTGAACGCGTCTTATGCACCACCCCCCCCCTTCCGGCACGTTCACTTGATGGTTTTTATTGATGTTTCAAATCGAATTAGAGGGGGGCGGCCCATGGGCGGCAAGATGGTAAATCCGGCCCTGCAAATCTATAGACAAAGAAGACAAAAGGGATATGGAGGGATATTGTGGAAGCGGGTGGAACTAAAGGCAACCTACAAGAGACCCTTAGTCCATCATTTTCTCCCTTAGTCTGTAAGAACCGGTCATTACAGCCAATAGGATCGCCCCATACTCCCTACAGTAGCGTAGACAAAGGGGGAGGGGTGTCCAGGAGGCCTGGACCCCCCCTCCCCCTTAGTCTCGCTAAATGTACTTTTTTCTTACTTTAGGAGGGTAGACATAAAATATCGTCAGGTTCGTACACAGAAGAATGTAAAATCGTCACAGTTTTGAATAATGCATGGTTGAGTTGCTGTTTCTGTCACAATTTTTACCTCAGACCCCCCGGTGAATGTACCCGCACCCCACCCAGAAAATTCCTAGCTACGCCAATGACTCTCTATGTATTATTTGCGTATAGATTTGTCTATCAATTTCGATAATCAGCCCGAGGAACATGCAGAGTTGCAGCGATGTAAAGCCAGTGTCGCTGCGAGGCTATCGCTATCCAAGAGACACTTGAGCGTGTTGAGAAGTTATTTTGCGGCGATTAATCTAATGAATTTACTCGTCTGCGGGCCGCCGCGCCGCCCGCCCCCGCGCAGGTTCCTTTGTTCGCTGCACTTTGCACGGTGTGGTCATGAACCGTGATCGAAATTATAAGCCGGAACCCTGCCTCCCAAGTTCCAACAACGCTTGCACTGACGCTAAATCTTCCTCGATGCACCGGTGCGGCTGTACAATTATCCTACAGTAAAATGAGTGTGATGCAACTCACCGCGAATAACTCATGTGAAATCTCGTCGGTTGCATAACCACTGCGGCGCTTATTTGATGTTCAGCGAGATTCCTCAGCTGCTGACTACTCTGCAATGATTGGGAAAAAATCTTCAAGAATTGAGCTTCTATTTTCTTTTCGTTCGAATGAACCGCGGATTTCTGAAGAATACGCATTGGCGCACGTGAATCCCCTTCCATTTGTACGTAAAATGTAAATATAAAGAATCAGTTGTTCTCCCGCTGCGCACTTGATGAATAAATGCTCTCTAATCCTCAAAACGTTAATTATCTCTATATAATTATTCTCTTTTTCTCTGTTTCAGATTGTAAGTAAGCACGCGTGCTACTATGAACTAACATTGTATTCCTGCACATCGTTCCGAACTGAACACGTAAGTTCCTAGTGCCCCAAAAGTGCTATCTTATCGGATCCAGCTAATTGGCAACATTGTCTTTTCCATTTAGACCTATGGAAAAGCATCGATTCTTGGAGGGGCCAGGTGCCCCGAAAAGAATCGATTATTTAGCAAAGGTTCAAATGGAGGAAATCCGGTGTTGCCAAAGTGCTGGATTTACTCTCTGCTGTTTTGAGGAATCCAGCCATGAATAAAATGTCAGGGATTCACTAGGCAACTATGTCGGATTTGCGGAAGTTGCGGCCAAAACGAGCCGTTTCCCTGAGAATGAAAAACCGAGGAAAAATAAAGGTGAACTGACAGTCGTTATGGGTCCCCTGCTCTTGAGCACGACGGCGGCGCGGCGCGGTAACTGTACTTTGATAGTTGCCCACCGTTGCCCGACATAGTGCAGTGGCATCGCCTCGGAGGTTTCAAAGAGAATAGGCGCGTTTTTTATTCGATCCGACAGCCGGAGCAACGAAAACGGACGCTGGCGGAGTCTGATAATTTGTCAAATGGAGCTGCGGTCCGGCGAAAACTCGGCGACAGAATGGGCGGAAGAGGTGATTGTGATCAGGGCTGCCGTTTGACAGTCGATCGTGGACGGTGGCCGGGGAAACTCGGACACACGTGGCAACGTTGGTCGCGATTGTGACGGTGATCGTTGCTCTAAGGATACATTCCGGAGATGACACTTAGGACGATTGATGCTTGATGGCGGTGATTGGTGAGTCCGTTGTCGTGTCATTGTTGGATGTTGACAAGCCGCGGCTGATGTGATGCTTCATGCTTGAGTTGCAAGTCGTGGAAATCGCCAACTGGGCCAAGGCGCAGCTTGTTGCAGCTCTTGGAGACAGACGTCGTAATCGCGGGAACGATGCGCATCGCCGACGTAGTTAGCGCAAAAAATACCAACGGAATCCGCTCGGGACAATCAAACAACAAAAAAGAATAGCCATAGATAATAAGGGAAATTCCCTTTGAAAACTGTCAGCGAAAATAGGAAATTTTCTTGAGGAGACTAGGCTTTTTCTTCACCCATCATTCCTAGATATTCCGAGTTTTCACTATATTTTGAGACTCTGGCAAGAACATTTTCCTTATGACGTTGGCCAGTATCATAGTCCTTTCATAGGGAGAGTTGAGCCAACGCGGCTCACGGATGTCACAAACGGGAATAAAGATTACGCAAATTCAACTCATTCCCAAATTCCTGTCTCCGTTTCCTCTCTCATACCGTTTGTTCCTTGCCATGTCCCTAATTCCCCGGTCTATTCTAGTTCATAATCTTAAAGCGTCCAGCCCACCTTCAAACTAGGGGCTTCAAAGAGGCTCATCGATGGAACTGTTGACTGTTGCCTTTCAAAGATCTTCGGGCCGACGATGGCTTCAAAGAGGCTCATCGATGGAACTGTTGACTGTTGCCTTTCAAAGATCGTCGGGCCGACGATCTTTGAAGGTAACCGATGTGTTCGGGATACATCATAGATTAGATCTTGGAATGTTCAAGGAATTCCGTGCAGAAATGGCTGAGAAATAGAAGAATTGATACCAGTTTGAGAGCCCCAGTTTGAAAGTGGGTTGGGCGCTTAACAATTGGATTGCATTTTGCAAAAAGGAACCAGAAGAATTGCGATGATGGTGAGATTGTGCATTTTCATCCTTTGCAATAAAATTAAGTACTGAAACCATGAAAAAATATGAATTTTACATTGTAATTTTGTCTAGAATTTACGGTTTTTAGCGAGTAAAATAGAAACTGTTAATTAATAATCAGGATTTTCTTCCAAGACAAAAGAATTTGCACAATCTTAGCAACATTGCAATGCTCCTGGTTCCTGCAATCCAATTGGTGAGAATGTAATCTTTATTCCCGTTTGTGACATTGAGGAGGCCTAAAGTTCAGGAACCAACCAGAAATGGATTCGTACTGTCTTTACTCTCAGTATAAAGGGACGTACTCCAGCCACTATTTGACGGCTGTATCAGAGCGAGTGGTCACTCGATCTCAGACCGGAGAACCAGTTGGGACGTGGGTATGACTGACCCGACAGCGACCTAGCGCGCCTGCGAAAACCGCATTACTTCAAAAGATTTCTCGTGCAGATCCATGGTTTTTGTTGCTTGGCTTTGTACGGCAACCTCCCGTGGAACGAGGAACTTTCGCCCTCTGCACTACACTCGGCTTGTCTACACTTCAGGGGAAAGTTAATAATCATCAGCAATCATCCGTGATTCGTCACGCTGAATAATAGCTATGAACTTTGCCTAATGAAATAAACTCTAGTTTAGTCGCATTAGTCACAGAATCCTGTTTTAATGGGCAGAGTAGCAATAAATATTGAGATTAGAGTAAACATCAAGTTTCTACATCCAGTAGCGAGGGAAGTGTCGTCCTCGAAATCATAATAAGTAATCGACGTCGGCTACCTTTCAAGAACGCAATTCTACCTCTTCCCTGAAATTATCAGTCAGAGATGCACGTCGAGAAATTATTTTAAAATTACTGATCAGTAAATCAAATCAATCGCAGATATGAGAGAGCATGGGGTTGTTGGATGGTATGGACATTTCCAATTAATTTCGGCAGTACAGTCAATAAATGACAGTATGTTGGAGATTTTTAGCCAACTTGCGTTAAAAATTCAGCATACGTTGCCTTCCTGAATGGTCGTTACTAGTGTTGCACCAAATATCTTATCTCTTTGAGGGAAAATTGTGCTATGTGCTTGTTTCCAGCTTGGTGCTGAATTTTTAACGCACGTTGGCAAAAAAACTCCAACATCCTGTTTTAAGACCCGTTCGTCAACGTAAAATTTTTTCCACCGCAATCAGTTTGCTCAATAAATAAGTTTACTAACCCAAATGTTGCGGTACTCCCACAATTAATTGGAAATGTCCATATCAATTGGGGTAGTACCGCAATTTTAGGAGAGAACCCTTACCATTTGTTTCGCCGGTATATGGGAGAAATAATCATGGTGCTTTTGCCGTGGTGAATGAAGAGATCACCGGGTCCAAAGTCTCTAAGCGTCGAAAACGGGGATGGAAAGAGGACTAGCTGGCAAGAGGGCTGGTAAAGGCGTTGCTCCATTCTCAGCTCCACTTTGGAAAACTGCGTTTGTCCATAGAAATACAGTCGGGCAACGTTCCTCATCGGGCGTTAAAGTCCCCTCAAGCAGTGGCGATTCTTGAAAGTTGGCGACACTGTTTTCCCTCCATTTAAATGTACGTAAAACAATCGATTCCTGGTGAGGCAGCTTGCCTCACTCAAAATCGATAATTTCAATGGATTCAAATGGAAGAAAACAATTGTTGCCAACTTGCAAAATTACCACTGCCTTTGAGGGAGATCTCTTTATATGCAGTACAGTATCGATGAATAGGTACAGGAAAAGACTTGTAAAGAGCGTAAACCTTCATCATAAAATTTTGCAGTAGTCGTTGATTGATGATTATAATTTTCCAACGACCATTTGCACAGTCAACAGACATTTCGGCCTCAGCATTGACACTTTTTCAGAAGTGAAACCAACTGGTATTGATCATCCATCTTCATCATTATCATTTGATCCAAAAACGACAGCAATATCTCGTGCAATTCATCTGAGATGGGAATGTATCGTTACTCATAGAATGCCTCCCTGTGACGTAGATCCGAATCAGTCATATGAGATTCAAGTTACATAAATATCGATTCCATAGACGCTTTTCGATTATTCTCAATGGTTTCATGCGGCGAAACCAGGGACTTGCCACGTGCTTGAACGGATGCTGGCAACGGTGAATGAACGCCGATTTTAATCAAGGCATCCGTGTGATGCAGGCCTATCGCCACTCTACTCTACTCGTCTCGCTTTCTTTCAGTTCACCGGAAACGTTTGCGCCTGTTTCTGCTCTTTAATCCGTAAACCCCGCTTAAAACTGAATATCTCGACGCACGGCCCGTAAGTGAACTGCTAACAAACCCTTGCTACCGTTGCTCCGCAAAGACTTAACCTGCGGTATAAGCGAAATTTTAGTGCGCTCTTCCAAGAGCAGTTGGAACGTACCTAGTAAAAGAAGGGCCGAACTTAGACAAAATTTCATCAAAGGGGTCTTTGATCGATTCCTACGGAAAATAAGCCGCTGAAACCAATACTGGAAAAAAACCGCTTGGATCTAGAGTCCAGACTCTTGAAAACAATGACAATAAAAAATACTCTTGATTCAATCGGATTTTTGCTTAAATCAAGAACCCAGCCTCTTAAATTAAGCGGATTTCCTTTTGATTCAAGTTAAAATCCTATGAAATCAAGATGATTTTTTCTTCTCATTGTTTTCAAGAGTCTATGGACTCTAGATCCAAGCGGTTTTTTTTTCCAGTGAAGTACGCCATGCTATTCTGCCTTCCTCAGACTCCTGGGTAGAGGGAAAGGGTTTCGGATAAATCTAAGTATTTAAGCCAATCCCAAGAAAGATTTAGGCTCGGATGTACCTCTTTATATCCAGGCAACAGTCCAGTTACACCGGGACTGTCGGGGTTACCCTCTGCGCTGAAATGACGGTTTATCCTCCTTTGAATGGCTTATGCCCTCTTTTGAAGGCATATTTAAAAGAGTGTTTAATGCATTCATTTTTGGTATTTTCATATCGTTTCATTGTATAAAGTTGTATTTTCTAAAATTTTAAAAAGTTAATTTTTGGCTTTAGAGCGAGCGTTTCAACCATTGTGTCGTTTAAATAAGCTGAAAAATTTGGTACAGACTACCAGAATTTCAACAATTTTGGGATAAGGAGTCAGATCTCGTGACGAGCCGGACATGTTAAGAATTAGCGGCTCATTTTCTAAACGGACCGATCGAGAACTCCTGTGTTGCAATTTTTTCTAGGTTATCCGTGTATTGGCCTCTCCTTTTCTGGACGCAAGGCAGGACTAGGCACAAGGCAGGGCGGTTCTATCGAAACTAAAACGGTTGTTCTCCACCGCGCGCCGCGGTTCCTTTAATATTCCGCTTTATTGAGCCATTATTTTTTCTTACTCACGATCCACGACACCTCGTGCTGGGGTTTATGGCTTGAATCCAGTGTTGTGGATCCTGAAATTTATATTCAAGAAGGTTTTAGAAGTGACCGCCATGGATCAAGACAAAATCTGATTTTTTCACGGATACAGACACTTCATTCCCCAGCCTTTAATGTTTTTCTCAGAATTTGTTCTTCGCTTTTAATATTTTGAATTTTGCTGGAGAGTGAAGTATTAGTGCCACCAGAAATACACACGATAAGGAGTACAACTTTCAAAGCCAACCAATCATATACTCCATTTTACTTCAGTTATGCCTTGCCTGGTCGACAAATACAAAATTTTTACAATCCAATGGAGGTACTTAAGTGTTGTGATAAAAGCGAATACATTGCTGACAGTCATCGCTGTCTATTGCAGCGGCCGCAAGGCCGTAGACTAGGCGTGTAAAAATATCGACGATTGTCCGAGCAGAGAATGAGCGCAGATTAGAGATGGAAGCCGGAACTATCCGGCGAGTATAAAGATGGTAATGACCGATCAGGCATCGGAATTGATTGACGCCTCATTGCGGGGTGTAGAAAAAAAATAAAATTATAGAAAAAACCAACACTTTCACGCGTACGACACTGTATAGATGGGGAAAATGGTCAGGTTTCATCAGTCCAGAGAGTTAGCTTTGTTTTGACACCGTTGCCTTTCTCTTGCCGATTTGAAATTGTTGTTTCAAAAGAAAAAGTGCGCTTAAGTCAACACTTAAAAATTTTACTACATTTTGCAATAAGGAATGTGCCAATAGTGTGTCCATGTAGATTTGTAATTTCATGGCAGAGTTAGATATCGTGGCTTCTCACTGCAAAATATAGTCCAAACAGAACTTTCTCTATCAAGGAAAATCGACGATCAGAGCAAATAAGTGTTGAGAATGAAAACGGTTTTATACTCTCTTTAATGGTTCTATAGTCGGATAATATTGGTGCAAATGTTCTGCCGTGCCAAGGAAGAACGCCGTATAAGCCTCCAGACGTTGCCTCCGATAAAAACTGAATTTATTGGGAAAATTGTGAATATTATTTTCCAAAATTTTCAGACAATTTTGCTCGCAATTTAATGGAAAATTTTTGAAAATTTCAAGGAAAAATGTACATGAATGTCGTCAAACATACACGTTTTATTAAGGGAGATTTGGCAACTCTTGAATGTTCATATGGTATTCTTCTTTAGCACGGCTGTATGGACTTTTCTCGTAAGCGAGGTGGCAGCGTTTGAGGGGTGATAATTCGGAGCAATAAATAACGGAGCCTAGAGCAGACTGGATCATGAGCATCGCAAATGAAATGAGCCTGCCAACTGATCAAGAATACAATGTATTCAGGTTCCGATTAAGTGCGACTGCGTAGTCCCCTGCAGTTGTGCGCAGTGCCCATTATGCACTGATACTTTCTTTTTCTCCTGCAACTTGTCGCATCGCCGCGCCGCACCGCAGAAACGAATTTAACTCACAATCAGCTGAGATCAGCAACGTTGTCGCTCCTACTTTCGTCTTCCTGAAGAGACAAGTAACTCCTGAAAATTTTTTTAGTAAATGTATACCGAAAGGTGATTGATAAGAAATTTTTAGCACAGTAAAATTGTGTTAAGTCGAAGAACTTTTTTCACGATGATAGCATTAATTCAAATTATTCCGCGGTCCCCAGACACCCCCCAATAAGTAATATCGTTATAAAAAACAGAGCTTTCATCGAATTGAAGGTTTTTGCACCGGAAAAAAATCCGCCTTTGTCGGGGAACGTTTTTCGGAACGTTCCGGATAATTGTTGGAATAAGAGGCAGAAATTAACTTCTTCTGTAGTTCCGTAAAACATTTCAGGTCCTTTTGCTCGACTGAAATCGATTTTGGCGGGAAACCCATTTCTCGATCCAAACTACACGTATGTTCATAATTAGCACAGCAACGCTCGGTCCAAGTTGTTGTTTGTTTTGATCCTTCTTGCGTAGCTTTCCAGGTTTTCTAAATATTTCGTATTTCGGTGATCTGAACCATAGTTTTTATGATTTTTTAAACACCACTGAGGTAAGTATCTGATGAATTCATTCTAAAAATTGCAAGCACGAGCTGCAATCTTTGCTGTGTAATCTTTCAGTATTTGATTTTTGGGTGGAATGAGCTCCCGATCTCATTTTAGGTCACCCTAGGTACCTATCCTTTATGAAACAACGTAACTACATTTTAATGTTGCCAAATTTCGCCTCACATATTGCATTTTAACGAGGCAAATTTTTGGAATTTACAACTAAAAATTCCCCTAATTTTTCTCCTGATCTCATACAAAAATCGGAAAATGTTTGGATAAAAATTGTGCAAGTGCATTTTTGTAAAAAGTTGCATTGTTTGAGTCAATTTTGCAACATCGAAGTTAAGTTACGTTCCTTCGTCCGGAAAACGACTTAACGGGAGCCAAAAAATGTTAAGTAGAAGAAAGCAATGTGCAAAATCCAAAGACTGGACCATTTTTCTCGGCTCATCAGACAATGGCGGCGAGGAATTGGAAATTAAGCTGTATAATGCCACGGGCGACGCGACGCACAGTGGAGCGAGGTTAAATAAGATGTCGGACATAGAATTATTGGCGAAAATTTTAAATTTTGATGTTTATTTTGTCACGAATTTAATTTCAAGGGGTGTTTCTGAAAGAAAATTTCACGAAAAAATCAATGTAACTACTCTTGAACTTTATTGTTTCATATTTTCCAAAATATAAGCTTTTAAAGTTTCCAGACTTTGGCCGACTTTTCCTATTGACTCGGTCCTGTGCGCGACGGGCGAGGGAACGGTAATACTCGGAAGCACCTGGCCTAGGGCCGATTAAGTTTGAGTGGATGCTGGGCACTTGAATGGAAGCAGCACCGGTACTTTGCGTGGTTTTAAACACTTTCTTTTTCTCCACTCAATGTCAAGCATAGTTTTTCTGCTCAACAGCGGAAAATAACTCGCTCGGTGAAAAGGCTAATCCTCGTAAGTGGCCGTCGTTCGCGGGGAATGGAAACTCGTCGAGTCGTCGTGATTTCGTTGAAAACGAAGAGCCGTCAGTTAGGATCTGGGCCAACCGCTCGCAAAATGCGCAACCATTCAAGTTTAATGCTGCCTTGCTTAGGAAAACCGTCGTATAAGCCCTCAGGCGTTGCCAAATTCCCTTAGATGAAATACAAATCATACGGGACTTTATGCAGATTTTCCCACCAATGTTTCAGCAATTTTCATTTGCAGCCAGATGTAAATTATCTGAAAATCTCAAGAGAGTATTCACAACTCTTCTCAAAAATAAACACTTTATCGAAAGAAAATTGGCAACTCTCGATTTACTCTCGTATAAGCCCTCAGGCGTTGCCAAATTTCCTTAGATAAAATACAAATCATACGGGACTTTATGCAGATTTTCCCACCAATGTTTCAGCAATTTTCATTCGCAGCCAGATGTAAATTATCTGAAAATCTCAAGAGAGTATTCACAACTCTTCTCAAAAATAAACACTTCATCGAAAGAAAATTGGCAACTCTCGATTGTTCTTACGGCGTTTCAGAACGGCTTAATGGATCTTCGTGTTGCTTGTATGAACAAACAAAGGCTTTTCAGTGATTTGTGGCATCGTTTTCGGCAGACAATGAGTGTATAGCTTGCTCTCGATCTGAATTTGCTTAGTGAAGATGTGGAAGGTAATTATTTTATGGTCATTCAAGGTCACAGAAAATAAAACTCTGAACTTCCATGGGCGGATCGAAACACTTCGAACCGGGGAGCGGGGGAGTGTAAGGGAGGCCCGGGGACTCCCCAGAAAATTTTCCAAATTTTAAAGTATCATCTGTAGTATAAAGCAGTTGCAGTCAATTTCGTCTGTAATAATCACAAAATCTAAGCGTCTTTCCTTCTTCTTTCTTCCGCTCCCTCCTCCTTTCTTTCTCTCTCCTTTTTTTTCGAGCCAACGGGAGGGAGAAGTGCGCCCCCTACACCTCCCCCCCCGCCCCCTCCTCCAGGCTCCCCCTATGAGAACTTCTGAGTTGCTCTACGTTTTGCTTGCAGGCTGAAACTTTGATGCTTGGTGTGTAACCCACTCGAAATTAGCATTCCTCGACCAGAAACTTTTTAAAGTTATACTATATCTCGGCACCTTCTTTCCATTGCCCTACTTAAAATGTTAGTGCTTGGGGTCTCTCAGACCTAAATAAATTGAACGACAGTTGGTGTTACTTCGTGTTCTTTCCATATTAACACTAAATTTCGATCACTTTTCTTACTCTGCTTGGCTTCAGATTGTTGTTGTCAGATTGTTGAAAAGTTGTACCGCTTGCTTTCCTGCTCAGGCGTTTGAGTCTCTGTCGGTTTCCATTTGCATTGCTTTTTACTTGGCCATAAGATACGTAGCTTGCTTTCCTACTCAGGCGTTTAAGTCTCCGAGGGTTTTCATTTTCTATACGGAATAGGTGACCTTGTCCATATCCATTTAAAATGAATGCCCTCGAGCTATGAAATTAGATTGATCGTCAAATTGAAAAGTATCATTTTTCAAAGTGAAAACCCGTATTTTTTCTAGGAAAACAAAATTCAACCAGTACCCTGTCGGAATATTCATGTCCTTTGTTTGCCGTTTTCGGGTTCACGATCCACCGAATATCCTCGATAGGACTCCGTGAATGAATTCTTACTATTTCTTGATTTCCTTATTCTCCTTGTCCTTTCGTGATCAAACATTATATTTATAATTTATACTTCTTAGGTACCCACGATCTTCAAGTTTTTCACGTGTATCCCTTTCATCAAAACTGATAAAGACGAAGAAGATACATTATCCCTTTACTTAGTGGGTAAATTATTTAATTGAACGTATTTTCTTAACTTATCCTTCGCACATTTTGACATAAAGCGTGGTGACATGGTGCTTTTGCTCGAAATACGTTTCGTCGGCCCAGTAAACAGGATACTTATCTCGCCCTGATTTCTTTTCACCTTTTGAAACCATTCAAATTCTCACCCTCGCTCTCATGCTAGTCCACGCGGCTGTGTGGTGTCCAAGGAGTCCCCTTTAAGGCCCCTCCTCCCCCCCCCTCCCACCACGGGTACTCGCGAAGTGAGAGTGAGGGGTACCGATATTACGGAGAAGCGGAGCTAGTAATGAAGGGGAGAGAAGTAGGGGGGGGGAGGGCCCAAACGAAAAAGCGTGCGCTTCGGGGGCCAAAAACAATGGCCGAAAACTCATCTGGATTCAGGAAATAATGAGGAAGCTAAACAATTATCGCCAAGGACTATTACGTACGAAGGCGCGATGCGGCGCTCATGTTTATTCAGTTCTCGGGTTACGCAACCCCAGGCGGGGGGAGGGAAGAGGGTACAGAACCACTTTAAAATAGATCCAAATCGCGCATACTCTCCTGAGAAGATTCCTGCGAAAGTCGTGCAGCCACGTCGCCACATCCCATGCCAATTCCAGACCCGCGCCGTGGAAAAAAAATCTACTACATTAGATACAACTGTTACCTGCTTATACATGGTAACGTCACTTCTGAAATAGTCTATTGAACAGAAAACTCAACTGGCCTCAAAAAAAGGTACACATATATTGCATTCCTAGCAGTATTTAGGACTACCCTTTGCACCACCAACTGATGCGAGTTTTTTTGCAGCAATTTCGCGTAAATTTGTCACCGGTGTAGCACCAGGAGATCGCCTAGAGCTCGTGTATTTCGTGCTGGGCCAATTGAAATGCTCGAACGTGTAAATAAATGATTCACTCTTCCATTCACGTTTTGCCGTGGCCGCTTCGACTTGCTAGAGGCACCTCCAGGCTCAAGCTCAAATTGACCAGCTCAAGGATCTAAGAATCCAGGGTTTTTTAGAGTCGAGACAGAAAGAGGACTGTATCACGCCGCAAGCTCAGTCTTTTCAATTTTCATTCTTCTGTTTATCTTCGCATCCATCTTCATTGAGTTTCATCTCCTTCGATGTTCCTTTCATTTTCGTAAGATTCATGTGAATATTCCTTTGATTGTCCTCAACCCCCTATACTCGTCTTCGTCCGTGACAGTCCCTAAAAAAGAGGACTTAGCAATAAAAAACTACAAATTGAGTCGTTTAGACGCTTGTATTGTGTAGTGTATTTTAACAATTTCCAGCATGAAAAAACACTAAACAAACGAAGTCCATCGATATTCGTACACTAATAAATGTAATTTTGAGGCAAATCTATTCAAAAAGTTTTTTTTAGACTTGAAAGTTTAAAAAATTCTTATGGGAAAATCAGTCTGTGTTCTTTTTTCAGTCAGAAGCAAGTTGGGGGATTCCTTTTAGGATAGCCAGATGAGTTTTGTGGGAAGGAGGTATAGTTTTACGGGGATCTAACGATCAGAAATTTTCCAGTGGACCATTTGCCTTCTGGAGGTCTCTGTCCCATTAAACCTACTTTAAGACCCTCTTAGGTGCATCCATGAGAATTCCTAACCCTGCAATCTGCAGACATGATCTCTTATTTAGTTGCATTCTCATATGTGATGAGTGAAATGCTTCTTATGAAGTATCTGTGTCCACTATAATTCCTACAGCTGTATTACATTTTGACCATTTTTTCGCGTATCTTTACGCTTTACGCATAACTCAGACATTGATAAGGATTGAGTGTGAGCAGAAAAAGTCCATGCGTCCTATGAGTATTTCCAGAAGGAGCACTAAAGTTCTAGTGGAATGATTTAATAGTGCAGACGGGGAATGTAAAGGTCGACTTGTCGGTAGCTCTACCAGGCTAAGGAAAAACGCCGTATGAGCCTTCATGCGTTGCCATATCTCGTGCAGTAAAGGACGAATTTACCGAGAAACTTGTGAATATTTTTCCTCAAAATTTTCAAACAATTTTGTTCGCACTTTAGTCTAATATATCTGAAAATTTCTAGGAGAAATAAGTATAACTTTTTTCAAAACAAACTATTTTCTGAGAGGGAATTTGGCAACATTCGAATGCTCATATGGCGTTTTTCCTTAGCACGGCAGAGCTGCACGACGATGGGAAATTCGTGGGGCCCCGAAAGGAACAATTCGTGCAAACGCAAGGACACCGGGGACCATCAAGTTCGCTGACTTTCATTATAAGTAAGTCGTGATGCTACAAATAAACTCCTGCAAAATCTCGCCGGCTGCCAAACTATAAGCCATCAGTTTTTAGATGAGCAAGGCCTCTGTTTGCTATTGCTACATATTTGCACAGTGAGACAGTTTCGTTGGATCTAAACTTTCAGGGGGCCGTTAATACTATACTTAACGGTGAAAATCGAATTTACGAGGGTTGTCCCAACTTGACAGTAACAGTTTTCAACTTAAAATCTGAGTATTTTCCAAGTCGTATCTTTTTTGTTGAAGTAAAGACCAAAATTGCAACTCGTGCTTGACTTTCCTTTATTCCAAAGCATGTAGTGTCCGAAACCAAGACGAATTTTTATGTTCTGTAAAGAAATTCATTTTTATCGGTTTGTCAGCTTTCAGATAAGCCCAAGAAAACTTCATCACGACACGCGGTTTTCCTGTGATGGCAAAAATCCGGTTTATTTTGGGACAGCCCTGGTATATACTCTTTCTCTCCTTTTCGTAACACATTCATAACACAGGCCTGCAGGGTTGTAATTGACATTTATAGACAAGAGACTTAGAAGAGAGGAAGGACCCCCCCCCCTCTTTTTCCGTGTAGTAACAGTAAACTAAATAATTAATTGCACTTAAAAGATATTTCTTTCAGATTGCGCGAGAATAGCCCCGAAAAGATTCGCTCTCTGTCATTTACTTTGAAACTTTAGTCCCCTCTGATGAATGTGCTTGTAAGTTTTGCTCATTGCTTCTGTTTCAATTATCTCACGGGTTTATAAATCACAGCATGACACATTGGCAACGCTCTCTCTGACCTACCCTAATCCCACCTGAATCAGATTTTATTCACCTAATGGCAAATTAAGTATTGTTTCGAGCAAAGTGCGCGCGGTTGCCAGATCATGACATGAGTCGTCGAAGAACCGTTACTAGTTTGGAGCTTGGGATTTTCTGTCAGCTCGACAACGCCAAGGGCAAGAAGCGTGAGCCCCCATAATCTGTCTGCTTCTCGTCTCGAGAAAAGCTGCAAATCATCTTGCCGTGGCATGTTCACTTTGAACCATTCGGGCCGCCCGTGAATTGGTGATCGCCAGTGGCGTGGCGTGCTTTGCGATACATCGATTGATCTGCCGTTTAAACTTATGGAAAAGGATCGATAACAGGGTGTTCGCAACGAACACCTTAATAATCGATTCTTTACCATAGTTTCAAATGGAGAAATATCGACAATCGATCATTCACGCCTCGCCACTGGTGATCGCGGTGGTTGGCGGTCCATCCAGTAGTCATATCACGAGGGGAATGAGTCTATTTTGTATGCTTTCAATCAAAACGATGGTGATTACACAGGGCCATTTGGCATATGAGTCCGTCCGATATCCAATGGAGGTATCAGTAGGTGTATGGTGTACACCAGTAGGTGTGGGTCTTGACTTAAGTGGTCTTGAATGTCAGGGCTCAGGTGGTATGTTCTGTCGCTGTGGTCAAGGTCCTCGCATTGATTCTTCTCCTATTCAACTTCGCCCTTCTGTTAAGCTCCTGATCATCGGTAAGTGTAGAATGTGTCGATGAACCTAGAGTCCCTTTATACTGAGAGTCAAGACAATTCGGCTCATGCATGGATGTCACAAACGGGAATAAAGATTACAGAAATTGAACGTTTTTCGTAATCTTTGATCGGCCCATTCTCAAATGCCTTTCTCCGTTCCTCCTCTCATTCCGTTTGTTCCTTGCCGAACCCGTAATTCCCTGGTCCATTCCAGATTATAATATTTGCAATTGGTGAAAATGTAATCTTTATTCCCGTTTGTGACACTGTGGAGGCCTAAAATACGGGAACCAATCAGAAATGGATTCAAATTGTCTTGACTCTCAGTATAAAGGGACTCTAGATGAACCAGGAGCTGAGATCTTATTTTCAGCCAATAGCACAGTCACGAATTCGTCAAGGGAGGGATGTTCCTCATTCGAAACTTTTGTGAAGGGATATCTTCAAGTCAAGAAAGTAAAAAATTAGTGAAATGTTTTAAAAAAATATAAAAAAACGAGGAGTTACGCGGAAATTTGAAGCCTTGGCGAAGCCTGAATCATCAACTATCGATATAATTTCATTTGGAGCTATGGTAATAAGAATCGATCAGTCGGTTCATCGCATGGCACGACACGCCACTGATTTGAAGGCAAGAATATTTTAAAAAATCCAAATATCGAATAAGAAGCAATGTAGTTTCACCCGGACTGTCGAGAACGTTTGGTGTCTCAAGAATCCTCGGATTCCCTCCATTATGTTCTTCCTTTTTTCTGCGAGGATTTTATTTCCGCCAAGATTAAAAGTGCAGGAAGTAAAAGTGAAGAGTGCATCTGTTTTAAACCACCGCAATTGGCCCGATTTAAGGCGCAAGTTTATTTTTTGCTGACAAATGAAGACGCGTGTGAATCCGGATGAGTGCAACGGCAAGAAAAGAAATCAAGTCTTGAGGTATTGCGTTGTGCAGCGGATGGTCATTCCGATTATGGATACCGCAGAAAGTGAGGCGGAACAAAAAGTGTGACTGGATTTTGGGATGAGCCCTGCCGTGCATATATATCTTTGTGCTTCGCTGATTTTTAAAGAAAATGAAAAAAAAAGTTAATGAAGGGTGCAACAGTTTTTACAAATTGAACATTAACAATGATCGAGTTGCGGTATCTGTATTTTCGCTATTAGGCAGTGAATGAATATTGACTTTTTCCACTCTTCCCACCTTCCCCTCGCCCATTAACGAGCAGACAATGTGCTATGACGTGTGTAACAATGATTACTATAGGCGAATTTTTGAAAGTGGATGTGGTTGACTTTTTTGACCAAATCCTAATGAAGCACGTATTTTTTCCAACCCAACCCACTAATCTTCATCAGCAACCGATGTCTGAACAAAATCCAAAATTTCTCGACTCATTTCAACTTGGCATCGGTCGAAAAGTGGATGGGAGTAAGTGGTTTCACCTGAAACCTCAAAGGCAACCTAATTTTTGCAAAATGGCAGTGTTCCGTGCGACAAAAACAACAACTGAGCAACAGCGACCGCGTTAAGGTGATAGTGATGAAGTAAAGTGTAGCAAGTGCAAATATTTTTGTGTATTTGCACGATAATTCGTAAAACATTTAATAACATAGAATAAGTCGCACGGCATCGGCTGATTTTCGCGGTTTTTTTTTTTTACCTAATCTGAGATTTGGCGCGTCTTTTCAGGATTTGGTTGAAAACTAGACACTCGATTTTGATTGGTCCAAATTTCAACGGTGATACAGCAGTCGCCTGTTAAAATAAGTAGCCGAATCCAGTCGCGAAAATTCGCCTCTTCTCTAGTGCCCCTTTGCCTTAGCTTTGTCCAAAGCTTACTTACGTCACTTATACTTTGTCTAAGGATTATTCATCGTGTAACCTGAAGATTTTTCAACGGATCGTGGCAACGAGGACAGAGCGGCGAAGGGTGAACGGTCCGAGCCATGGCGTGACGGTCGTGACTTCGGCTTGAGATGCGACGCACCGCAATTCGTTGCTTCTCCAACGTAAGGGCGTATCTCCATCAGCACGTGAGCCCCAGGAAGCATGCTGCTACATGGAGCGCAGGGCTCACGTGAAAATTGAGGCACGTCCTTACGTTGGAGGAGCAACGAATTGGCCGAAGAAAAGCGAAGCAGAATCTGTGAAAAAAGCGCGGCTTTTACGCAAGCTTCAATAAACATCTCAATCGAAATCGCGAGTGGGTCGCAGCTCCGGCCGTGCGGCCCGATAGAGCGCAGCACTGCAGCACTCGCTCGCGCTCTACTCCGGCAGCAGATGAAATATGTACCGGACGGTCCGGACCTCGTTATGGACAAGCAATCACTGGAAACAAAGTATCTTGGATCCAGATTTCAGAATCAAAAACAATTTGACAAAAAAAAAAAATTGCTTCAAAGGAGATGTTTCATATGTGAGGAATTGACGATTTGACTGTCGATTCTTATGTAGAAGTTCGCGAGAAACACGATGGTGACACTCGTTTTCTCTGAAATCAACTCCCAAGCTCAAAAAAAGCTCTCAAGTTGAGACCAAAATGGAGGGGATATTCCACGCTATCCTGAGAGTCCACCTTTACATCAAGACCAACTCTCCATGCAAAGATAGGGAGAAAATACATCAGCAGTGATGCCGTGTTTTCAGTTTTAGAGTCCCCAAATAAAGTGGCAGCCCTGTCAATGTATTTTCTCCCTATCTTTGCATGGAGAGTTTGTCTTGATGTAGAGGTGGACTCTTAGGATAGCGTAGAATATCCCCTCCATTTTGGCCTCAACTTGAGAGCTTTTTTTGAGCTTGGGAGTTGATTTCAGAGAAAACGAGTGTCACCATCGTGTCTCTCGCAAACTTTTGCAAAAGAATCAACAGTCAAATTGCAAATTCCTCACACATGCAACATCTCCATTGGATTTATTCCTGAATCCAAAAGAAGTCTGCTTAAATTAAGAGGTTTAACTCTCGATTCAAGCAAAAATCCGATAGTGAGAATTCAAAGAGCATTTTTTCTCGTCCAATTTTTTAAGAGTCCGGACTCAGGGTCCAAGAGACCTCTTGTCCAGTTAGTCAGTGCATCAATCAATAAAGTGATGTTAGTCGTGTGGTTTTTATATTTTAAATTTTTGCGTATTTAACAAAAATCCGAAAGCCCTCGGGGATTTTCCCTGAAAAAACTTTCAAAAAAAACTGCGGATGGGTGAATCCCGAGGACATGAACGATGATCACAGCGTTCTGAAATTTACACCTCAGTATTTTAACCGCCCGTGTATTTACCCGGATACACACCCACTTAATATTTTTCTCGCTTTTTCTTGCTTTTGAGTTCCTATTTTCGAAGGGAAACGCTTTTTCCTCGACCATAATTTCAGTGAACCGACTGTTAAGCTATCGATCGTATTCGATACATCGAACAAGTGAGATTGTATCGATGTCGATTGGTTCAACATGAAGACACAACCTCACAAGTCAGTTGAGTAATCTGAGGGAACGGGTTTCTTGTGATGGATTATTGATTCTTATAAGTATCGAATGGCAATGAAAAGTGAAATTTTCTCATTTTCAGCTTTTCCTATTTAAATCTTAAAATTTTTGTTTGAGGTTATGTTTTATTGTTTTGAACCAAAAGATACATCGAACCACTATCGAATACGATCCATTAGAATCGGCGCTTGGGACGAGAATTTTCTCTTTTTTTCTTTTGTCAGCGTGAGTGGCATCCCTGCGAGCTCCCGTACATGCTTCGGCGGGCCCGCTTGCGGCTGCGCGATGAAGGGTTGAACAAGAAAAAAGTGATGAATGGGATTTTAATGACTCAATTCCAGCGGCTCAGCCAACCGCCCCCGCCCCCGCCCCCGCACCTTAATCGCTGCACCAATAGCTGCACAGAGTTGCCATTCTAATATATAACATTTCGTTTTAAGCAATGTTCCTTAAGGAGTTCTTATCCAAGCGGAAAACTCCGAAAAGAATCATTGAAATTCGAAATAATTGATGAGAATCTCAATGCTGATTTTAAAATTCAGAACTACAAAACAGGTTGTAAGCTTTAATTGAGTATCAAAGTTGGTCTGGTCTATGTCCTCGGCTCCTTGGAGCAAAAAAAAAAAAAAACACCTGAATGATCAGCATGGATTTCTTTTATCTGTTTCAGATTGAATGTGAGTACCTGGCCCTCAAGAATCTTTTGGCTCTAACAGTGAGTTTTCTTTTCAAGAAAATCATAGTACGTCTCAAAAAAGTATAGTCTGAGCAGTGAGCATCTTCGAAGAGTGAACAATTCTGGGAGAAAAAACTGTTGTAACCAGATTAGAATCGTACAAGAAGCTGATCTTAGAAAATCGCAAATCAATGAATCTAAGAACAATACTGTTGCGTCGAAGATATTGGGTAATATTCTCAGGAAGCTCATTTTATCATTGAAAACTAAATTGCCACCAAATTTTGGAAAATCACTATCCAATTACTTGAATTTGCTTGTTTTTTTCTAATTTTTCTCCACACTAAGAGCATAATTAAGAATCTCTCCACACGTCACGCGTCACGCCTCGCCTAGTCGGATACAACTTTACTTTCTGCTCCTTTCATGAGATAGTTAATTGATTCCTGCACAGATACACTCTTCAGATGGAAAACAAATTAATGAGATAGCTAACAATTGAGAAAAGTTAATTCTGCATCTTTTGACTTGAAGGACACTAAAAAAATTTAAAACTTGACCCTTTGAGAGCAAATCACAGTTAGAGAATGCCCCATCACACATTTTAGAAGAAAAAAACTCATGAAAATGCCAGTTTTAGCAACGATTAATTTCAAAAGCTCACAAAATGTTTAAAATATTGCAAATGATGCCCTGAAACTTTAACCTCGAGCAATCTTATGCATGAAAGTGGCCATTTTGCATGAATCCATTACATTTTTTAATGTTTTAAAATTATTATAAGTTCGGCACCTTTGCGCGAGGAGTTCGCAGCCTGTGGTTAAGCCCTCGCCGCGCGTGAACCGATTTATGACCACTATTACCCTACCCCATTTACCCCTTTTATACCCCCCCCCCTTGATCCCTGAGATTCATTCTTCGATTGCCATCCCTCAGCCCTCCAATGCGGATTCTTTGCTTCAATAAAGGGCTCTGAATCGCATTCTTGAAGATTAAGATGAGAAATGAGAATGATCGTAGATATGTGAGGAAACAAGGAACATCCGTCCTATTTCAAACATATTCTTTCTCTGATATTCAGTCGTGAATAATGGTTTCTGATGACATCTCATCCAATCAAAGATTTCCTCTCCTGCTGTGATTGTGAACATCGCACGTACACTATTTTTAACAGGAACAAGATTTTTCGTTCGGGAGTTAGGTGTAGCAATGCTTATATCAGAGACTTAAACGGCAGTGTAGAAATGTAAACGAACTAATTGATAAGATCCAACCTTGCATCTTCGCCTCTAAAACAACGGAGTTTCGGTAATCTTGATAATCTGGTCCTGAAACACATCATAATGGACAACTTGAATATGAAAGAGAAAATAAAGTGAGTCAAAGAACTTGTCATTTCCGACAAGTCTTCAATGAAGTCAATGTGAAAGTCCGCTTTAAAAGTGACCTTAGTTTACAGAAGTCATCCATTGAGTCATTGACCGAACACAAAGGAGTAATCCACAAAATTTTCGGACCGAAAGCTTCCCAGAGTGTCGAATCGGACTGTACTCATAAATCGAACTAATCAAATTATTTTGATAGAGATAATGCTCATGAATGTAATTAACCAATCCCAGTGACACATTTTTATCTTTTTCTTAATCCAAGGAGTCCAGCGCATTAGACTAAATGACCGATGGGTGACACTCAATCTTTCATAAACAACTTTGCATCCTTCAGGGACAGATTGATTTCGAAATAAAATTTTCATTTAAAAATTATTCCTAGTTTTCAGTTCAAGGAATCGGTTATCTTATTATAGTTTCAACCGCGTCGCGTTGTGCATTAGACTTACAGGCACTGATTCAGATGCTTCTGAATTTAGTTGAGGTCGTAATTTTAGCATTTTTAGCCTCAAAAATGGCGAATGAGAATTTATGCTCTGACTTTTCCTCCACTCTGCGACACAATTTGCTTGACTCGGTCCCGATATGACACCAATGGCGAGGCGTGAATGATCGATTATTATCGATACTTCCCATTTGAAACTATTTTAAAGAATCGACCATCAATGTGTTCGTTGTAAACACCCTTTTTATCGATCCTTTTCCATAGTTTTAAATGGCAGATGAATCGATATATCGCAAAGCACGCCAGGCCACTGTACTGTATGACACCTCTCATAGGAATATACTCGCTCGTCTCAATCCCTAAAGCTTGAAACTATCGAATGGCAACTGCACGGCGGCCACGGCGCACAGTGGATCGAGTCAATCAGAGTGGTCGGACATGGAATTGTTGACTAAAACTGCAAATTTTTATGTTTATTTCGATGTATTGCAAATTTTTAGGGGTGCTTCTGAAAGAAAATTTCACGAGGAAACCAATCAAACCTCTTGTAGAACCTCAATGTTTTGAATAAACGGAGTTTTCAGCGTATAAAGTTTCCAAATTTTGTCCGACCTCTCTTATTGACTCGAGCCACTGTGTGTCGCAGCGACTGCAGGAAATGGCGACAGGGAAGAGATGTTTTTAAATTGTTGCCAAGACTCGGCTGCCGGCAGCCGATTTCGAGGAGATTACTCCTCTACTGTCGTTGTAAGTAATAAGAGCGCCGTATGACCTATCGGCGTTTGCAAATTACCTTCGACAAATCACTAATTTTCGCGAAAATTTATAAATACTTCCCCTCGGATGTTTCACAGGATTTCGTTCGTAATCTGATCTAAAAAGTCTGAAAATTTCAAGGGAAAGCATTCATTGCTTTCTTCATAATTAAATATTCTTAAAGAAGAAATTTGACAACATTGGAATGCTAATACGATGTTTTTACTTAGCATGGCCGTCTGTAAGACAGGGGGCTGGGGCTGGGGGCGGGAGAGCGTCTCGGCTCTATCCCGCTGTGTGCCAACGCCGCCGGCCGTCCCGCCGATTGGAGAGAGAAAGTTGTGCATCTATCATCGAAGGATAATTAAGTAAATTAAAGCAACTGCCGACGCATCGCGTATCCTCGCCTCGATTAAATCGAAATTAGGTTGCGAAAAGTAGGAACTGATACGCATCCCATCCCCCTCTCGGGATTTCCGGTGGTCTGGAAAACCGGGAAAGTCAGGCTAAATTTTCCTCACTGGAAAAAGAAAAGTCGCTTGGATCTAGTCTTAAAAACATCGACACGGTAACATACTCTTGATTAAATCGGATTTTTGGCTTGAATCAAAAGGAAATCCGCCTAAATCAAGAAGCTCGGCTCTTATTCGATTCAAGGGAAAATCGGATTGAATCAAGAGTATTTTTTCTTGTCCATGTTATTAAGAGCCTGGACTCTAGATTCAAGCGACTTTTTTTGCAGTGATGTGGAACCTTGAAATTTTTTCATCTAGCCAAATAATCTATTTTTTCGATTTCAAGAGACTTTTCGTGAAAAGAATTTCCATAAGAAGTCATGGCATGACCAAAACATTGGAAAGTAAGAGAATCCTATGTTCGAACTCCGGGGAAAGTCAGGGAATTGTTGGCTTTTTGCTACACGTGGTCCGATTCAGTGCAACGGGTCAATTATTGAAATTGATAGACAAAGCTATAGAAAAAGAAGACAAAAGAAACGTGGAGGGATCCTATTGGTGAAAGCGGGTGGTTGCAATGGGCAAAGGAGATGTAATAGACAAGCCAACGGCAACTCATGAGAAACCCTACAGTTAGTTCATCATTCTCTGTCCTAGTCGATAGGAACCACACATTTGAACCAATAGGATTGCTCCATACTCCTTATGCTTCTTCGTCTATTAATTTCAATACCCGCGGATTGGGTTAGAAGCAAGAGTCTGGCAACAGTAACTGTTGAGCATCGTCCATCACTTGTTGACTACAGCATTCACCACTATCTCAGCGTATCGAAGCTTGATCACCCCGTACATCGCATCGCGGCAATTACGCAAGGTACGCTCAATTCGTCGCTCCTCTGACGTAAGGGCGTATCTCTATTTCCACTCGAGCCCCTTTATCCGTATAATGCCGTGCTCTTCGGGGCTCAGTTAGAAATAGACATACGTCTTTACGTCAGAGGAACGGCGAATTGTGCCACGCCGCACGCCGCGTGAGTTTCCTCTCATCAGTCCTAGTCTTACCTCGCAGTGTTGTCAATTTTCCTCTACACTGTTGCTACAAATTCAGCGGGAAAATTGAACTTACGGCAACAATGCGACGGTCCCGCAGATGACGTGTAATTTTCCTGACGCTACAGAAGCGCCGTCGCGAGGGTCAATTGGCCCTAAAAATGATTCTAAAAATGACCCTAAAATTTTAAAAATGGGCTTTCGAAGGATTGTTATTGCCTGTACCAAGACGCATCCTACAGCAGAATGACATTTGAGAGTATCGAAAAAGACCTCGAAAAGCCATTTCACGGTTCTGGCTAACCGGTTGAATAATACAGTTTTCTCGTTCTCCTCGGAATTGTGTTTGTAGCGCTTTTATCATTTAGAAAAATTACCGGTTCAATTTTTTTGTATGTAATTAGCAAATTTGACGTCTCCCTCCCCCGCCGCGCTGTCGAGGGGTGGAAGGGGATGACTCATTCCTAGAATTTTCAGGAATTTACCATTCCTACCGGAGAATCTGAAATAAAGCAAACCTGTATTGCAGGTGGATAGTTTATTGAATTAGAGATAAGAATTACTCCTAGCGTCCCCTAATGATCGCGTAAAAGTAAATACCATCAATTTTACTTTGAACCCTATATTATGCATTAACTGCGGGCTAATTATTGAAATCGACTGACAAAGCGATAGATAAAGGGACAATGTGAAAACAAAGCGATCTCATTGGTGGAAGCGAGTGGTTGCAGTTTGCAGTGGAAAAAAGAGTTAAGTAATGGACTAAGTAACGGCAGCCCTCGAGGAACTCTATAGTTAGTCCGTCATTTCCCCTTAATCTATAAAAACTACACGTTTCAACTACTAGGATCACTCCATTTTTCCGTCGTCTTTCTTGTCCACCGCTTTGTCTATCAATTTCAATCATCATCCGCCGGTGGGTAGAATTTTCACCCCCGTTTGAAATTGTTACATCAACACGATATATTAGTGCAAAACTCTCAGTGCAGATGGCAACGCTTTTGCGTCAACATGCCGCAGCGAATAGCCCGGCGACCCCACGCTCTGACGCAATAAAACTCCTGCGGTTTCTGTTTTAAGTTTTATTATTGTGTATCCGCAGTGTTCTTATAAAGCAAACAGGAAAATAAAACGTCGGTAAACAACCTACTGTCGCGGTTTGCCGCTTCGAAGTTCACAGTGGTTGATGACCTGGAAAACTCCAGGAAAAGGCACAGCCGGCTGTCAATTTGTCAAGAAGAAGAGCTCATCGTAAAAGTAATTCTGTCACGATACATTCACAAAAATTCGGCATGGGGTAGGGTCTTGTGTGTTCAGTAGCGTTTTTTGCATTTGGACGTATTTCTGTCAAACGGAACTAAGCGCCATCGGAGGAGGAAGGTAGAGGGGGGCTTGGACTGGCGGCGGAATCGGGCGTCGGGCTCATTTCGTCCTATACTCGCAATGCTTTTCCATGGCGCTTATAGGTCCGTTTGACAGAATACGCTATCCGGGATTCGAAATTCCTCAAAAGGAACTCAATTTGGTGCTTAGTTCCGTTTGACAGAAATACGTCCATTTGTAAGACACTGCATTCAAGAAGATCTTTAAAATGCATTATTCTTTTACTTTATTTACGTATTATATATCATACATTTGAATTTAAAAGCAGACCCATCAATAAACACGCTATGTTAGCATTTTAGAACATTTATTATGAGGCGCAAGAATTGTAGATAGTAGGAGACAAAAATTCTATAGTATACAACCGTAGGAGCATTTAGGATGTTTCGGCCCACCTATAAAACGGAGGCAAAATATCTGTTTTAAACTCTTAGTAGGAGACGAAAATTCTAGAGTAGACAACCGTAGAAGCATTTAGGATGTTTTGGCCGACCTATGAAACGAAGGCAAATTATCTGTTTTAAAATATCACCCCTTTTCTAACTAACACACACGTTTCCAATAACAGTAAAATTCTTTTAGACGAGGGGCCGCTCCTATATTACGGAACGCTCCAAGGGGAAAGGGGCTTTTATCAACTTTACAAGGGGGTATAGAGCGAACCGTTACGTAACGAGTTTAAGTGGTTTTTCTTCGAGTTTCCGCAGAATTTGTCGTCGGTCGTGCATTGTACAGTAAAGAATCTCGGGAGTATTCTCTGCAATACTTCTGCTTTTCCCCACTAAATAGAAACGCCAAACCGTTCTGTGAATATAAGGTGATATTTAGATTATTTTGCTATCGAAAAGAGGGGGGGGGGGATTTAGGCAAGCGTTACGTAATTTTTAAGGGAGGTCAGGCACAGCGTTACGGAGCGTTNAGGGGGGGTAGGGGTGTCAAAACCCGCAAATTTTGCGTTACGTAATTTAGGGACGTTCCCTCAGTCCGTTTCCTCGAGAATCTGCCGTTTGAAGTTCAAGTGCATCACCGCTCTCACTCAACGTTAGATTTGCGAAAGCTGATGTCAGAGGCGGATCTAGCAATTTGGCAGACCGGATTTTCTCCATTTAAACCTATGCTAAATAATCGATTCTTGTCGGAGCACCTCCCCCTCCAAGAATCGATATATTTTCATAGGTTTAAATGGAGGAAAGACAATGTTGCCAATTTTCTGGATCCGCCAAAACTAATGTTTTGCTAACTGCTTTTTGCCAAAGTCTCCTCCCCTATCGTCGACTCCTCGGTCGCGATGGAAATCATTGTGGTCATCTTCGCGCGTCAGCAAATCGGCGAACGCTCTCGGCGGCGAATGTGGAGCAGGGAACTGTACTGCCGTGCCAAGGAAGAACGCCGTATGAGCCATCGCGCGTTGCCAAATTTCCTTCAACAAATCACAATTTTTTGGGGATATTTTATACATATTTTTCTTCCGATTTTGAAGAGAATTTTGCCCGTAACTCGATGATAAACATCTGAAAGTTTCAAAGAAAACCATGCATAACTTTCTTCAAAAGGAATATTTTCCGAGGGGAAATTTGGCTACATTCGAATGCTCTTACGGCGTTTTTTCAGTGTACCGGGAGTGGATCCTCTGTTTTTTTTTTCAGTGGTTTTGTGAGTCATCAGGCGTGTATTCTCGCCCTGCTCTGATATGCATTTGATAGCGGAGATCGGAGGCCCGGAGTCGGCTGCCGCTGCGCTGTCGTGCGGTTGTGACCCAGAAACGCAAGTGAGGCACCCGATGTTTTGTGCTCTTGTGGTATGAGTATGACGCCAACCGGTTGACCACCGCGAACAATACCGGCGCGGCGCCCGGTAGCGCGGAGGAGAAGGTGATGATGCTCGACTTCCAGCCGTGAATGAACAGATCAAGAGCCCTCCCCTTCCGTCTGTCTGCTCAGTGAGAATCCTCATGTATGTCTATGCCGATAATAGCTACTAGAAGGGCAATACTGCCGTGCTGAAGAACGCTGTATGAGCCTTCAGACGTTGCCATATTTCCTTTGAAAAATCATGAATTTTCGGAAAAAGTTGTGAAAAATTTTCTGCCAGTTTTTCAGAGCATTCTGTTTCCAATTTGATCGAAATCTTCTGAAAATTTCAAGGAAAAATATGCATAACTTTCTCTAGAGGTAAATTTTTTCTGGGAGGAAACCTGGTAACATCTGAAGGACTGCACGGTGCTCTTCCTTTGCATGACAGAGTAGTCGACCATTACTCCGATTCTTGAAATCCACATAATCCCCACTTGGCTGACAACTTTTAATTTTCCCGCCAAAACGGTCTCAAGTTTGGCCACTCTTGTCCTGCGTCGTAGCTCTACCTCTGCTGTTTCCAATTTCGCGATCATGAGCCATGGGCATGTAACAACAGCGTTGTAGACAGGGCTCGCGAGTTAAAGGGCATGGCCATCGCCGCTGACGTCACTGGCGCTTTATAATTCCCGTTCATTTTACGGCCCTCGACTAACGAGCACGCCCCTTCTTTCCCACCTGTCTCTGGTTCCGTTTGGCAGATCTACGTCCAAATCAGCCTTTGTAAGAAGATTTTATCACGAAAAGTAAACGTAGGAATAACTCGATGGATGGGCGCATGGCAGGATTCGGTCATGGAGCAAACGATTGGTTAATGTTGGGTCAGTATAGAGTACACCTGTATTGCGTGTTCGCGAGGCTCGGACGCGGAGAATGAATGGTTGTATCGATTGCGCATGCATAAATGGAGCAAATAGAGTCGGCGGCCGGCGCGCGGCGCGGCGTTGCATCGTAGCGCACCTCGAACAGGTGTGTCGTGTCGTCAGTCCCGTGGATTTACACGGGATCTACAGGTAGGTAATAAGCAATAATTAATCGGGTTGCCGCGTCGAGTCCCATACCATGGCAAGCGGATTAAGCACTGTCACCGCTAGCAATCGCACAGTACACAGACTCGGGCCTCTTTACGGAGAAAAAAGCTTTGGTAAGTAGGACCGAATCTCGCCTCATACTGATCTCAAAGGTTTTCAATACACTGGGAAAAAAAAACACATTGGATCCAGAGTCCAGACTCTTGAAAACATCGAGAAGAAAAAGGACTCTTGATTCAAGCAGATTTAAGCTTAAATCAAATCCGCTCAAATTAAGAAGCTTGGCTCTCGATTTAAGCTTAAATCTGATTGAATCAAGAGTATTTGTTCTTGTCGGTGTCTTTAAGAGTCTGGACTCTAGATCCAATGTGTTTTTTTTCCAGTGTACGTGACCAAAGTTTTCAGTCTTTTGAGCTCTCGTCAAGTGCGCCATGCAAGGCTTCCCTCACGAGTTAGCAGAGAGTTCCCATGCATAGCAGCATAGCAGCATGAGTTCCCTCAAGAGTTAATCTAGTTATTCAAGAGTTATTTTGAGGCTTGATTGTGGCAGGAACGCAGATGAAACTTTGTATCGTAATTGCAACTGGATACTTGAACGGCCTCTTGCTTATATTAAAAAAATTATAGACTGGAAAAAAAGTCTCTTGGATCCAAAGTTTAGACCTTTGAACAGTACGAGAAGAAAAAATACTCTTGATTCAATCCAATTTTTGCTTCCAGCAAAAGGAAGTCCGTATAAATGAAGAGGCTTTGCTCTTCATTCAAGTAAACATCCAATTGAATCCAGAGTATTTTATTCTATCAAATTTTTTATGAGTCTGGACTATGGATCTAAATGACTTTTTTCCAGTGAACGGGAAACATTTCAGACGTAAGTTGGAAATTGTAGAGGGCCGTATTGTTTTTTCTCTGATTTTTACGTAATTGTAAGTTTCAATCATTTTATACGATTCTGCGAACAACGCATGTAAGATAGCATTGTCTTAAGGACGTAAAAGCTCAGTTTTTATCAGGAATGATGTAACGCTCTTAAGCGAAATCAAAATAACGTAAGCAGCGCGGTGCAGCTCGGCAACAGGTGTCCTGGCGCGGCTCCGAACCGAGATGGAATTGGAGATGCAAGCTCGTCCTTGAAAGTAGAACTGCATAGCTGCATAAGCGACATCTGTTCACTTCTCTTCGCCAGCAAATCCGCCACTACTATTTGTACCATCTTACTCGCATTCTTCTCTTCTTCTTTTCACGTCTAAAGGACCTTTCTTTCAATTCGTGACGTTAAATTTCAGATTTTTGGACGATTCCCTGTCCCTGTAGCGTTCGTAATGCGTCGTTCATCGACTGAGTTGCGTCCAGTAGAGACGTTCACATTTTGTTAAGACTGGAATGCCTGGGCTCTCGGTGCCCCACCTAAGATTACTGTATCTAACTGTTTAAAATGCCCTCAGTTTTGGCTTGAAACAACATTCTTCGTTGATCCACTCCAAAGAATCTCTCAAAGCGTTTCTCAATCCTATAATCCTATTAAACCAGTAGTCTGGATTGGAAAGAATGTATTTTACTAATGCTTTTTGGTGATGCAATGAGATTTTCACATGTTTCGCCGTTGCCTAATTTAGCAGCTTCATTAAAATTGGACGTATTTCTGCTAAGCGGAACTAAGCACCAAATTAAGTTCCTTTTGAGGATTTTAGAATCCCGGATAGCGCATTTTGTCAAACGGAACTAAGCACCATGGAAAAGCATTGTGAGCAAAGGACGGAATGAGCTCGTCGCTAAGCTCCACCCGCTAATCCAACCCGCGTTCCCCTTCTTCCACTGGCGTGGCGTGAATTGCGATATATCGATTGTTATGCCATTTAAACCTATGGCAAAGAATCGATTAATAAGGTGTTCACTGCGAACACCTTGTTTATCGATCCTTTTTCAAAGGTTTAAATGATAGAACAATCGATACATCGCAAAGCACGCCACGCCACTGCTTCTTCTCTCTATGCCACTTAGTTCTGTTTAGCAGAAATTCAATCAATCATAATATTGGATGCTCATGATTTTTCATGATTTCTTTTTCCATAATTGCTTGGTAGGAAATCATAATTATACGTCCACAATGGCGGAGTTAAAATGTTGCTCGAAAGTGGGAAAAGAAAATGATACATTTTTTCTAAATTTGCAATAGATTTGGTTGTAGAAACACCCCCATCTCCGTTTTAATTTTTCATTTTAATTGGTAATTCGCGAAATACCAGCCGAGTAGTTTCGAAAATGAACTGTCATTTTCCGGAGACCTCCGCAGCATTGCAGTGACGAGGCGTGAACGATCTATTAGCGATGTTTCCACATTTGAAATTATGGTAAAGAATCGATTATTGAGGTGTTCGTTGCAAACACCCTGTTATCGATCTTTTTCCATGGGTTTCAATTACAGGTCAATCGATATATTGCAAGATTCAGTTTACCAGCTCCGGCAATCGTGTCGTACTTTTAAGTACATGTATAATGAAAGAAAATATCATCGGAGCCTTTCAGTTTCCCCTAAGGCACTTGAAAAACTCATTTAATTTCATGTAAGTGCGTCTACGTATCTTCAGAACTTGCCGCGTTTTCAATCTTTAACTCGGAACGCATGACCGAAGGAAAGATCACCAGCGAAAATTCTGATAATCAGCTCTGAGGCTACAACCGCATTCGAGTCATCAGCCTTTACGCTGATAAAAGTTCATTAAGTTGCAAATAATGACGTTCAGTCACCGTGAGAAGAACATATCCCGGTCTTGGAAATTCATGCTCCGAGCCTGGTAGCCGCAAAGAGTATGGAACATCCTTGTAGCAATGCGCTGGTTTCTTTGATCTCTTTTCTCTTCCAATTTCACGCTATCCCAACGAATCAACGCTTAAGGGAGGGGGGGGGGGTAAGGTATAGGGTTGAGCGACGCCCACTTTTCTCAGACCGGCCTAGACTAGACTCAGAGGTGGAAAATGGCAAAATCCCTCGCGGCTGGCGAGACCGATGGAAAGCGATACTAAAAGCGCTTGAAGGGCGATTTCCTTTCATGTTAAAGCCGCACTTTTTGTGCTCAAGCATCGGAGAATGGGTCAGTTGCGCTAGTCGCAGAATCGTGTTGCGGTGTTTGATTCTTGTGAAGCAGCTATAAAAAGTAGATCCGGAAGATCCATATCGGAAATTTCTAAAGTTCCGGGAAAAACTCAAAAAAAGTTCAAAAGTTCCGAAATTCGGCACTAATTTCGGGAAATGGGAGCACGGCCAAGGACTGTAAAATCCTTCAGGCCCAATATTGACGATTTTCATGAGGATGAGCTTAATTTAAAACATTCTCGATCGGACCAAAAAATGGGCCAGTCGCGCTGGTTTTGGTGTTTGATTCTTGTGAAGCAGCTAAAAATAATAGATCCAACTCAACAGCAACTCTCTACGTTCAGTTTTAACGGAGATATCGCGCTTGGAAAAATTCGGTTTTGACGTCATCCACCGCGGTACTGACACCATCGGTTTCTTCTACCTTGTTTTCATCAGTCAGGGAAACACTTATTTGCACTGGCTCGGATGAAAGCAAGATGCTTGAAGAAAGCAAGGGTGTCATTGCCGCGGTGGATGACGCCATAAACCGAATTTTTCAAAGCGCGGCATCTCGGTCAATACTGCGAACGTAGCTAGTTGCTGTTTGGACGAATCTTATTATTTTTAGCTGCACCACAAGAATAAAACATCGGAACAGTGCAACTGACCCATTACCAGGGTTGCCACGGTCAGGGAATTTTAAAAAGTCAGGGAAAACCTGGAAATGTCAGAGAAAATGGCGAAAGTGTCAGTAAAAAATTGTTAAGTCACCTTTATTTGCTTTGCAGAATGGGTTTAATAATCCGAACAACAGATTTTGCGTGGAAACTATTTCTAAATACGTCTTTTAAAGCACCTAGCATATCCATGATTTTCTGGAAATTTTACCAAAATGTGCGAGGGAAATCAGTGAAATGTCATCAGGGAATTCCATTTTCTATAGTCTGTGGCAACCCTGATTACGTGAAACACGGACAGGAATTGAAAAGAGGCAAAGGTCCGAGGCGGGAGCTGAACAGTAACGTGTCGTGCTTTGCGATAAGTCGAGATTTCCCCATTTGAAGCTATGGTGAAGAATCGATAGTTAAGGTGTTTATTGCGAACACCCTGTCATCGATTATTTTCCATGGGTTTAAATGACAGATCAATCGTTACATCGATATATCGCAAAGCACGCCACGCTACTAGCGCTGAACTCAGCGACCGGAGAAAAAAGTGTGACGGAGCCTGGCTGTCAACTTAGAGGACGTAATCTTGCCTCTACTACGCTGCCGTGCTAAGGAAAAACGCCGTATGAACATTCGATAGTTGCCAAATTTCCTGCGATAAAATGTTTATTTTCGAGGAAAGTTGTGAATATTTTTCCTTGAAATTTTCAGGAATTTCAGGTGAAATTGCGAACAAAATTATCTGAAAAATAGGAAGACAAATATTCATATGTTTACCAGGAAATTCGTGTTTTATCAAAGGAAATTTGGCAACGCCTGAAGGTTCATACGACGTTTTTCCTTAGCACGGCAGTCTACGGATTTGCTTCCTCATTAATCGGGCTCCTTAGTGTGAGTCGCCGAGGCTCGACAACGTTATTTGGACGTATTTCTATCAAACGGAACTATGTGTATTACGACAAGAGCCCTGAGACCCATAAGAATACATGCATACCATGGCTCACGTCATAATGCACAGAGTTCCGTTTTACAGAAATACTTCCATTTTATCTGTATGACGATCCCTCAGTTTTCCGCGTGTTCGAATATGCATCTCGCGCGTGTAAGCGCAGAATGCACACAAGCGTTCTCACATTCCGCGTTTACCGTCGCGTTGATCTCTTCCTCGCGTCTCCTCTGACGGGTATCTCTCTTCCGCGGAGGAGATGTGAGAACCGCACCAGATGACCGCTCTTTGCATGTGTAAAAGATGTCGTGACTCTTCCTCGCCGATCCGCTAACGAGACGAAACCACGCTCCCAGAACATTACGAACCCAAGTGGGCAGGGAAAAGGAAGAGGAGAGAAGGGCCTCTTTTGAGCCATGAGTAGGGTATTCAGATTTTCGGCTGAAAATCACACTTTCAAACATTTTGCAATCCTCACTGGAAAAAAAACACATCGGATCTAGAGTCCGGACTCTTGAAAACATCAACAAGAAAAAATACTCGTGATTCAATCAGTGTGACGAATTAAACAACATTTGCAAGTTTAGCTAAACATTTCATGTCTGACCTCTCCGATTGACTCGCACTGGAAAAAAAAAAAAAACACATTGGATCCAGAGTTCAGACTCTTAAAAACATCAACAAGAAAAAATACTCGTGATTCAATCAGATTTAAGCTTAAATCAAGAACCAAGCCTCTAATTTGAGCGTATTTCCTTTTGATTTAAGCTTAAAACTGATTGAATCAAGAGTCCTTTTTATTGTCAATGTTTTCAAGACTCTGGACTCTAGATCCAATGTGTTTTTTTTTCCAGTGCTCATACAGAGTTGAATCCTACCTACGCTTGCTGTGTTGCTTCTGAGTACAGGATTGTACTTATCTTAAAAGTTGGTGTTTCTCAGTTCAATAAATTGAGGTGTTTGGTGCAGAAAGGGTATTTCTTGGTTGCGGCGTCTCTCCCCAAATCTCCCCTGCTAATTTAAATTGTATTTTCTTTGCGTACTTAGTAAGTGCACCCTTTACAGCCCTTAAATCTATTTTCTTCCAGAATCGGGAATTTTCCATCCCACCAATTAATCTCGTGTTTAAGTTCACGATAAACACGATTTTTCCATTGATTTTACGTTTTTCTGAGCTTCCTAAAATATCTGAAAGTTGAGACCGTAATTGGATCTCGCCACTTCGAAGTGGTTGAGTCCATCTCTATGCAGGCGTGTAGAATATTCCCGATCCGACGTTCCTTGGATAACGGGTGAATGGTGCCCTGCTAAGTAAAAACGCTGTATTAACTTTCGCATGTTGCCAATTTCCCTCCAAGAAATAGTTAATTTTGAAGAAAGTTATGAAAAATTTTCCTTGAAATTTTCATACTTTTATTAGATCAAAATATTACGAAGGAAATTTTCTGAAAAATCGGAGGAGAAACATTCACACATTTTCTAAAAAAATCGTGAACCGTCGAAAGAAATTAGGCAACGTCTTATGGCTCATACAGCGTTCTTCCTTAGCACGGCAGCACCGCACAAGTGTACATACATCTCAAAATATGGTGAACCCTCCAGCAGGCACAGGACAGACACTTATCCTCGAATCGGATCATGTGTGCAATAGTGTAGTGCTTGAAGTATCTATGCGATGTTGAAGGCGCTACGCATGGTGCGCGCGGGCGCGTCTTATGTATTGCCTGCTCCGGCCGCTCCCGCTAGAATACCTCTACCTATACCTCTACCATACCTAGAATTTTCGGCGTCAGCTTTCCGAATCACTTACCTTTTTACTGAAAACACGGTTAGTGCTTTAATTTTGTTAAACATGTATAAATTAGTGCAGTTACGCCAATGTTTTGTTGTCACTACCCAGACTGCGTTTATTTTTTTGTAAAAACCACGTCGACTGCGCAGGTTTTTTTTGAAATTACATCGACAGCGCTAATTTGGTGTGTCAAAATAACGCCGACCGCGCAAATTTTCCTGCTGAAATTCCTCGACTCCACTGCGTAATAGTACGTAAGGAAAATGTGCAATTTGCTGGTAAAAGTATATACAATGGAGATTCTTCTGTACCCTTGTCTCTATGCTAAGTTCCTCAATCCTGCATGCAAAAATATATGTTGAATATATCCGCATGTCAAACAAAAAACTTGGGTTCTAGGAATCGAATAGCTTTTTTTTAGCTTTAAAATGCTTTAAATTCACTAAGCCGCAGTATTTAGCAGTGACAATATGACTTAGAACTTGGGAGAGAAAAGATTGGACAAAAGTCCCATCAACCTGTATGAATCGATCATCAGTTTGCCCATCAATTAGCACATAAATTTGTGTTGAATGGTGCCATTTTGTGATATGACGCACATTTGTCCAATCTTTTCCTTCCTTATCCCTAGCTTTCCCTGGTCAATGTAAAAATAATTTTCGAAGTGAACGTATATCGAAGTAATTGTCGCATTGAATGCGTTATATTGAAATAAATTTTGCATATGTATTTCCTTTTTTATCTATTTAATTCCTCACCCATTCTTGTCAATCGTTGCACTGATCGTATCATTTACTCTGTCAACAGGTTGAATGCAACTATATTGGCCTCTATGGAGCACTAAAACGCCTCTGGTGAGTGTATTTCAATTTAAAGTGTTATTCCACTTTCCTCCTATCCTGCATTTCGATATTTCTCATCATAATTTTGAACGGTACCTCAGGTACGATGGATTCTCATGAGTGAAATGCTATACGCGGGTATCATGTGCGGTCAAAGTCAAGGCATCGATTACGGCATGACACCGCCACTAAGTGTTCTTGTGGGTTTTGTCGATTGTTTGGCTGAAGGGTGGAGGGGGGATTGTGGTAGCCGACCATCGAGTATCGACCAGAAGAGCTGTGACATTGACAATGAAGCGTGACTCCCGAAGTACCGTACGCAGCACCTCCGTCCCAGCCCTTGTTAGTCGTCCCACTTTTTCTCTGGAAACCTGTAAAAAATAAATTATTTAATGCTAGGTGATATCGTGGCAACGTGTTATGGGATAGATAGCCGAAAACATATTTTCAGTATATTTTTTCTTTTTTTAAGGACCTTACTCTTAGCGGATGAAACTTTTTGGTTTAGTGGTTTGCAAGCTGGTTGGATTAATTCCGTACAAGAAGTCCTGCTCCAAGGAAGATCAAAATTCTTTGATCCTCTGTACTGCCGTACTAAGGAAAAACGCCGTATGAACATTTGAGAGTTGCCAAATTTCCGCCGATAAAATATTTATTTTTGAAGAAAGTTATCAATAGTTTTCCTTGAAATTTGTACATTATTTGGAGCTAATTACGAAAAAAATTCTCTGAAAAATTGGAAGAAAATTTTTATAAATATTCCCAAAAACTCGTGATTCATCGAAGGAAATTTGGCAACGCCCAAAGGCTTATGCGTCTTTTTTCTAAGCGCTGCAGTGTAGAGCTCCATGCTCATACTCCCCCTTTAAAAGCACTTTAACTTTGACCACTCCTCTTTGATTGATTTCCCTCGAATCAGCGAAAAACATTCAAGTTATACCAATCACCTACCGCCGCCACGTCACTGGAAGGAGAAAGGTATACGTAGGAGCTCTCTAAATGCTGAGTTATTTCAATTTTCGACCGAGAAATCCTGTAAGCGAAACCGATTTCACGCGTTCCATCCTCCATCTGCGGATATGAAAGATTAAATAATCAAATGTTCCTTGTAAGAGTCGTGAAAAATCACCCTGTAACTCACGAAATTTAATCACTGTTGCCAAGTCTTCGCAAAGCGAAATTTTACCGGTGTATTCCAGCGTTGGTATGAATTGTTCGGGGAACGAGACAATGAGGCCATAAACTATGCACTTCGCAACGGTATGCCACCCGACGCGCGATGTGTCGTTAACAGTGGCGAGGCGTAAATGATCGATTATCGATTATTTCCCTATTTGAAGCTGTGTTAAAGAATCGATTATTAAAGGTGTTCGTTGCAAACACCCTGTCTATCGATGTTTTTCCATAGGCATAAATTGCAGATCAATCGATTTATCGCAAAGCTTGCCACGCCACTGGTCGCTCAAAGATCGGCGCCCGTTTGAGGAACGTCCCATTTGCATTGAATCATCTTTTGTTTGGACGTCAACTCCTGATACGTCACTCCACGTCGTCCGCTTGACACGCCGCGCCGCCACGTCAATGCGTTTTCATCACACCACATCCAGGTGGCGCACGGTGGATCGAGTCAATGGTACAGGTCGGTCATGGGCGATTCGGGCGAATCGCATTTTTTAAGGGTCAAAAGTGTTCCTCAAGAGTTATATTTTAAGGATCTGACATTGATTTGGAACGAAACATGTTCATTTTTGTGACCGAAGGCATCAAAGGGGGGCTTTGCGTAACTTTTTATTTTAGCGAAAAATCGTCCAAGTCTTTCTTTTCCATTTAACTTGCTTCTGTGTAAATTAATGCTAATTTCATTGACATATTCTTGTTCTTCAGAGTCTGGAGAACACATTGCACTAGTAATTTTTTGTATTCGGCCCATTTTTTCAATGATTATGTTTGCGCTAATGTG
>NW_017566728.1:908551-927223 GCF_001854935.1 Bemisia tabaci
AGAGTAGGGTATTCAGATTTTCGGCTGAAAATCACACTTTCGAACATTTTGCAATCCTCACTGGAAAAAAACACATCGGATCTAGAGTTCAGACTCTTAAAAACATCGACAAGAAAAAATACTCTTGATTCAATCAGATTTAAGCTTAAATCAAGAACCAAGCCTCTTAATTTGAGCGTATTTCCTTTTGATTTAAGCTTAAAACTGATTGAATCAAGAGTCCTTTTTACTGTCGATGTTTTCAAGAGTCTGGACTCTAGATCCAATGTGTTTTTTTTCCAGTGCTCATACAGAGTTGAATCATACCTACGCTTGCTGTGTTGCTTCTGAGTACAGGATTGTACTTATCTTAAAAGTCGGTGTTTCTCAGTTCAATAATGAGGTGTTTGGTGCAGAAAGGGTATTTCTTGGTTGCGGCGTCTCTCCCCGTATCTCCCCCGCTAATTTAAATTGTATTTTCTTTGCGTACTTAGTAAGTGCACCCTTTACAGCCCTTAAATCTATTTTCTTCCAGAATCGGGAATTTTTCATCCAACCAATTAATCTCGTGTTTAATTTCACGATGAACACGATTTTTCCATTGATCCATGAGTTTACGTTTTTCTGAGCTTCCTAGAAAATCTGTAAGTTGAGACCGTAATTGGATCTCGCCACTCCAAAGTGGTTGAGTCCATCTCTATGCAGGCGTGTAGAATATTCTCGATTCGGCGCGGATAACGGGTGGATGGTGCCGTGCTAAGTAAAAACGCTGTATTAACTTTCGCATGTTGCCAATTTCCCTCCAAGAAATAGTTAATTTTGAAGAAAGTTATGAATAATTTTCCTTGAAATTTTCATACTTTTATTAGATCAAATTACGAACGAAATTTTCTGAAAAATCGGAGAAGAAACATTCACTTATTTTCTAAAAAATTCGTGATCCGTCGAAAGAAATTAGGCAACGTCTTATGGCTCATACAGCGTTCTTCCTTAGCACGGCAGCACCGCACAAGTGCACATGCATCTCAAAACATGTTAAACCCTCCAGCAGACACAGTACAGACACTGATCCTCGAATCGGATCATGTGCGTAATAGTGTAGTGCTTGGAGTATCTATGCGATGTTGAAGGCGCTACGCATGGTGCGCGCTGGCGCGCCGTATATGTATTGCCCGCTCCGCGCTCCGGCCGCTTCCGCTATATTACTGTGGCGGGAATACCTCTACCTATACCTCTACTATACCTCGAATTTTCGGCGTCAGCTTTCCGAATCCCTTATCTTTTAACTGGAAACACGGTTAGTGCTTTAATTTTGATAAACATGTATAAATTAGTGCAGTTGCGTCAATGTTTTGTTGTCATTATCCAGACTGCGTTTATTTTTTTGTAAAAACCACGTCGACTGCGCATAGGTTTTTTGTTGAAATTACCTCGACAGCGCTAATTTTGTGTGTCAAAATAACGCCGACCGCGCAAATTTTCCTGCTGAAATTCCTCGACTCCACTGCGTAATAGTACGTAAGGAAAATGTGCAATTTGCTGGTGAAAGTATACAATGGAGATTCTTCTGTAACCTTGTCTCTATGCTAAGTTCCTCAATCCTGCATGCAAAAATGGATGTTGAATACATCCGCATATCAAACAAAAAACTTGGGTGCTATGAATCGAACAGCTTTTCCTTTTAGCTTTAAAATGCTTTAAATTCACTGAGCTGCAGTATTTAGTACGTGACAATATGACTTAGAACTTGGGAAAGAAAAGATCGGAAAAAAGTCACATCAACCTGTATGCATCGATAATCAGTTTGCCCATCGGTTAGCACATGAATTTGTGTTGAATGTGATATGATTTTGTGATATATGATATTTGTGATATGACGCACATTTGTCCACTATTTTCCTTCCTCACCCCTAGCTTTCTCTGGTCAATACAAAAATAATTTTTGAATTGAACGTATATCGAAATATCTGTCGCATTGAATGCATTATATATCGAAATAAATTTCGCATATGTATTTCTGTTTTTATCTATTTAATTCCTTACCCATTCTTGTCAATCGTTGCACTGATCGTACCATTTACTCTGTCAACAGGTTGAATGCAACTATATTGGCCTCTATGGAGCACTAAAACGCCTCTGGTAAGTGTATTTCAATTTAAAATTAGCTTATTGTTCCATTTTCCTCCTCTCCTACATTTCGATATTTCTCATCATAATCTTGAACGGTACCTCAGGTACGATGAATTCTCATGAGTGATGCTATACGCGGGTATCATGTGCGGTCAAAGTCAAGGCATCGATTACGGCATGACACCGCCACTAAGTGTTCTTGTGGGTTTTGTCGATTGTTTGGCTGAAGGGGGGAGGGGGTATTGTGGTAGCCGACCATCGAGTATCGACCAGAAGAGCTGTGACATTGACAATGAAGCGTGACTCCCGAAGTACCGTAAGCAGCACCTCCGTCCCAGCCCTTGTTAGCCGTCCCACTTTTTCTCTGGAAACCTGTAAAAAATAAATTATTTAATGCTAGGTAATATTGCGGCAACGTGCTATGGGATAGATATCCGGAAGCATATTTTTTTCATCTTTTTTCCTCTTTTTTCTTTTTTAAGAGACCTTATTCTTAGCGAATGAAACTTTTTGGTTTAGTGGTTTGCAAGCCGGTTGGGGTAATTCTGAACAAGAGGTCCTGCTCCAGGGAAGATCAATGTTCTTTGATCCTCTGTACTGCCGTACCAAGGAAAAACGACGTATGAACATTTAAGAGTTGCCAAATTTCCGCCCGTAAAATATTTATTTTTGAAGAAAGTTATCAATAGTTTTCCTTGAAACGTTTACAATATTTGGATCAAATTACGAACAAAATTCTCCGAAAAATTGGAAGCAAAATGTCAATGAACATTTTCAAAAACGCGTTGTTTATCAAAGGAAATTTGGCAACGCCTAAAGGTTTATACGGCGTTGTTCCTTAGCACGGCAGTGTAGAGCTTCATGGCTATACTCCCCCTTTAAAAGCACTTTAACTTTGACCACTCCTCTTTGATTGATTTCCCTCGAATCAGCGAAAAACATTCAAGTTATACCTATCACCTATCGCCGCCACGTCACTGAAAGGAGAAAGGTATACGTAGGAGCTCTCTAAATGCTGAGTTATTTCAATTTTCGACCGAGAAATCCTTTAAGCGAAACCGATTTCACGCGTTCCATCCTCCATCTGCGGATATGAAAGATTAAATAATCAAGTGTTGCTTGTACGAGTCGTGAAAAATCACCCTGTAACTCACGAAATTTAATCACTGTTGCCAAGTCTTCGCAAAGCGAAATTTTTCCGGTAGTATTCCAGCGTTGGTATGAATTGTTCGAGGAACGAGACAATGAGGCCATAAACTATGCACTTCGCAACGGTATGCCACCCGACGTGCGACGTGTCGCTCACAGTGGCGAGGCGTAAATGATCGATTATCGATTATTTCCCTATTTGAAGCTGTGTTAAAGAATCGATTATTGAAGGTGTTCGTTGCAAACACCCTGTCTATCGATGTTTTTCCATAGGCATAAATTGCAGATCAATCGATTTATCGCAAAGCTTGCCACGCCACTGGTCGCTCAAAGATCGGCGCCCGTTTGAGGAACGTCCCATTTGCATTGAATCATCTTTTGTTTGGACGTCAACTCCTGATACGTCACTCCACGTCGGCCGCTTGACACGCCGCGCCGCCATGCCACGTCAACGCGTTTTCATCACACCACATCCAGGTGGCGGTGCGGTGCGGCGCTTTTTAGCACATCAGTGTAAATGGATTGAACTTTTGTCTCATTGTTCATTTCAAAGAGATTTAACACTATCAATCTTGCTCTCCGCAGGATAAATCGAAAATATGTTCAACCCAAGGGAAACGAGCGTGTTATTCTCGGTGGCGGTAGCCACTCTGGCCCAATCCTGAAAAAACTCCCCCTAAAATTGACGACCAGAAAAAAAAAAAACCACCCCAGTGGCGACTCTTGAAAATTGGCAACACTGTTTTTCCTCCATGAGGCAGCTTGCCTCACCTAAAATTGACGTATGGATTTAAAAGAAGGAAACAGAGTGTTGCAAACAAACTTGCGAAGTTGTTACTGTTAAACACAAAAAAATGGTGTAACTTGCAGGAATTTTGCTGTTTTTTACGTAAATCGCATTTCACAAGAAGGAACCAGCGCGATTGCAGTGTTGTAATAATGTTGCTTCTTCATAATCATCTGAAAAATCTCCCAGAATAGGAAATTGTTTTTGCTTCCCACCAAAAACATCTTTAATTTAAAGGAAAATAATGGTGCAAATTTTAATACTGTACATGTATTAAGTATTTTTAAAAGTAAGAAAGAAGTTGCAAGATTTTGAAAACACCTTAATCGCGTTGGTCCTTTTTTGCTGAATGCGATCCAAATGCTTTTCAAAATTTCGTTAAGAGGAAAAGGAAAGTTCGCCGTCAATTATCCCAGAGGAAGCCACACCAAAAAACCACTTCTCTCAACCCGTGTCTTCCATCACTATTCCCTCTCTGTATTTCATGCTTGAGTTCGTATTAAAAGAGGAAGAGAAAGACAGAAACAAGAACTAAAGCATTGTAAAACGGCTCAATGAGAGGAAACTCTCAGATTGGATCGGCATTGTCAAATCTGAAAAAGAAAGACCCTTTTTTATCGGTAGTTGATGAAGAACCATCTCGGTATCGTGGCAACCCAGAAGATGGCAAGGAGCGTGGATTTAAACCGCAGTTGGTATTGCACCTGCCGCGGCTCGGCCGACGTAAAGGCGTTTTATCATTTTCAATTTCAATCAAGTGTGAATCGTCAGTTAAACCATCCCTCTCCCCCCATCCACCTGATCAGTGATCACGTCGAAGTGTTTAATGAGACATGACCCGAAGGAAACACACTTTGCCTAGGATTTCTCAATATCCAGTATACACAAATAAGGCTGGTATCTAGAAAGGGAGTCCATTATGGCTCTTGTTATAGCCTCGCTTTATCGGTTAAGTTGAGGGAACGCCTTAACATTTTCCGAAAACGAAACAAATGATCTCTTAAAATTGTTTACTTTTGAAATGTACTTACTCCTCTTTGTGATCCAAATTCGGTGTTTAAAAAGTGATCTACTCGTCAAGCCGCCCAAAGAAGCATGCAGCTCTGAATGCCAAGTTCTTATTTGTAGTATTTTTTACTTGGTTATAAAATTTACTGGTGAACTTCATTTTAACAATCGGAATGACAAAAACCGCCGCATCAAAAAGCTTCTTTTATCACTGATGTTTAATTCTATGTTAAATCTCTTATTGGACCCCCCTCTCCGCATGCAAACGTAATTAAATGTCTGTATGTATAACAGTAAGTTTTAGTGGCGTGGCGTGCTTTACGATCTATCGATTGATCCCCCATTGAAACCTATGAAAAAGGATCGATGAACAAGGTGTTCGCAACGAACACCTTACTGATCGATTCTTTTCCATAGCTATAAAGGGAAAATATCAATAATCTATCACTCACGCCACGCTACTGGTAAGTTTCTCTAGAATATGAGGAATAATGGGGTTGAATTTTTGCCGACTACGTAAGTAGATTTCTTTGGTTGAACTTCGAGCAACTGAAAATGAAAATAACCTGTATCCGCAATTTATTCATCTTCCAGCCTTTTCTAAAAACAAATAAATTATGAACTGTACAAAAGCTCTATCAGGTCTCGCGGTATCAAGCTAACGTAAAATGCAGATGCAATGGGGTCCTTGGATGACACTGGAATTGCTTGATGAAAAGGTGTAACCTACGTAAATTTTAGCGAGGAACACGATTCCGAGCTTGAAAAGGCTCGAAACAGCTTTTTTGGCTGGCTGAAAGGAGCTTAAAGTTGTGGTGATGAGAAGAACGTATCTCATTGGCTTTCTCCTTATGATGTCATAGAAGGTGACGATTCACGGTTTCAATCACCGCGAATCTAATGGATCATGCTCGCTGTGCGACCGGAATGTATGTAAACAATCCCAGGTGAAAGGATCACGGCGGTCAATGATCCCTGTGACGTCACGAAATCTGTTGGCGCGATATTTCTCCGTCTGAAATGGAGTTGAACTTTTGGCAACTTAGGAAGTCGTTTTCCCACCTAATTCATTACATCTCCCACCCTGATCACTGAAAAAAATATGGTGGATTTTAACATACTCTGACACAGTGATCCGAATATGGTAATGCAGATCAGACTCTATGGTAGCATTTACCATTTTATGGTAAGTGTCACAAGAGTTCTCGTGAATACCACTATAGTTCTGGTTATTTTCACTGGATAGTATCACAGTGTAAAAAATCAAGTAGGCTTAGAGTAGATGTTACCATACTTTTTTTTCAGTGATTAAATGAAAAAAAGGTTAAATATACGGGTTTCCTCATTTTTATGTAATTTGTACGAAAATGATTTTTTTAAAAAAAATTTGCAAAAGCCTCATTGGTATTTTTCAGTCGACTACTGCACGTTTTGTATTTTTCAAGGCCAGGATTTTTTTGTGGTAAAAGTCTCCAACTTTTCACTTCTTCCGCGTGTAACGTTGACGAATTTTCTACGAGAATGGCAACGCTGAAGAAGGTGACATTGCTTCGAAGTGATGGACGATGAACGAAATCACCTACGAAACTATGAGAAAAATCCGCGGCTGATCAACAGAGACATTTTCGAGAGCAGATTCTGGTATTCAGTGCGCGTCTCTAATGGCCGTCGCCCCGGAGTTCGGAGATTCTCGACCACTAGCTCTCACTCACCGAGCTGTAGAAGAGAGGAATTTTTCTCAGAATACTAGGATTTACGACCAATTTCGGCGGAACGCCTCCTTAAGGTATGCAGCATGCTGTACGCAGAATACGATTCTGAAGCGCTTAAATGTTCGTAAAAATGGCAGAGTGGGTTGGCAATTTGTCTCTTTGATTACACGATTGAAAATTTCTCAATAATACTTTTTATCAGCTTTTAGAAGGGACGATGGCTTGTCAGCGCATCATTTGTGATATTTAACGGAAATTTCTACTATTCATGGAATCGCGTTTATGGTTCGTGTATTGGTTAAGCACACCTGTACACGGAGAAAAAAACCTCGTGCGTGGGACCCGAAGTTTAGGTCATATGGATCTCTGAAGTTTTCGGATTGAGCATCCGAACACTTTAGGTCTAGCTGTCGAGGTTTGGATCACACATCTGAAACTCCAGTTCTTACATCTGAAGTACTTCAGATGTAAGAACTGAAGTTTCAGCTGGACCTAAAGTGTTCAGATGCTCAATCCGAAAACTTCAGAGATCCATATGACCTAAACTTCGGATCCCACGACGAAGTTTTTTTCTCCGTGTATATTAAAAATTAAGAGGAATAACTATCTAAACGGCAGGCTCTAACCCACCCCCCTCCAGCTCAACTGATCCATTATTTGGTCCGATCAAGGATGTTCTAAATTAAGCTCATTCTCATGAACATTATTATCAATTTTGGGCTAGAGGGATCTTACAGTCCTTGGCCCGTGAATTTTTTTCCCAGCCTGATTACCAGCTCAATTTGTGCATTTGGCAGCAGAGCTCATCGGCATAGTTGCATTTTGAGAAAAATTTTCTAAATTTTCCCGGAGAGATTGTTGAGAGAATTCTCGCTTCAAATAATATGGCAGCAGCCGTGGTGACCATCCGCAAGAAATCCGGAATCGACATAACCCTGAACTTGAACGTCTCGTCGTCGTCGCGTCGCCAACGACCGTAAAACTTTTGATGTCTCCATTCTCAGATTCCAGCGCTAGAAGTTTGTCTGTGGTTTTTATGTGCGGCCAAAGTCATTCACTCGGGAGATTCGCCGAGTCCGCAGTAGTTATGTCCACTCTCAAGTCTCCACCAGAGGCAGTTTCATTTATTTTTAACATGATTCCCGTGAATGAGCGGAGAACCCTATCCAAGAGTTTTCGCTTTGCAGGGTGTTCAGCATCAGGATTTTCCCGATTCTCTCAGGATTTGAAGTCAATCGGGATTTAATCCCGATTCCATCAGGATATGAGGAATAATCGGTCGTAAAATCAGGATTTGAGAAAAGTCGGCCGTCCGAAATTCTGGAGTTCCGCTTTCGCATAAGCTTATGCAGAAATTTTAATTTTTTTCCGCAAAAAATCAGGATTTGAAAAATTATGAAATTAGGATGTAGCAGTCAAAAATCAGGAAAAATCAGGATTTCCCAAAATGAAACAAACAAGACACCCTGCTTTGGGAATGGAATCCATGGAAATCGGCTTTATTCCTGAGTTTACTTTATTTAAACTAAGGACCTTGGGACGATATGTCGGAAACATTTTGAAAAAAAAAACTCAAAGTAATTAAATCATTACTGAGGGAGGAAAAGTCCTTCCAAGCGAAAAACAATCCGATCAGGTTAAGGGCCTGGAGAACAAGGCGAGCGTAAGTGCAGTTTTTGCTATTTCAGGAACTGTGTGTTTGATGTTTCGGAATTACGTGAATCCTTATGGCGGAAAGAAAGTTCAAACTGACTTCTGGATGCTTAAAAATTGGAATTTTGGAGCGAATTTGTCACTTAATACGCATTAAGACTAGTTTTACGTGAAATCCTTAATATTTCAATTTTTCAAAAACTGCACATATCCGCCTTGTCCCCCGAGCCCCGCAATTTTACTTGGGGGTTTCATTAGGATTATACATAATTATTATGTGTTTTTTACGAGATAGAGATTGCTCGCAAAAATGGAGGTAATTTTTTTTAATTTAGCCACCACAAATTAGTAAAGGTCATCAGAATCTGAGAGCATTTAGATGTGAATCATTGAGAACGAAAACACACCAACCCTGAAAAATGAAAATTATCAAGACACACACAAAACTGCACGGTAGGTGAATGAGATAGTTTAAGAAAAATATTTTTTCTGCCGAAAGACAAGTACTTATGGACTCTTTAAAGGTTGAAATTGGAACAGATGCGCTAACTTCAGTGACTTTCATGTAAATTAACTGTCTTTAATGGAAATTGAGCATTTTCGGGTTACTGAGTTGGTGTGTTTGCTGTCTCATTGATTCATTCGTGGATCAGAGTTATCTTCCAATTACAGATTACCAGTATCAAATTACTTTCTCAAGAAGCCTGCTGTGTATAGATAGCATTACTCGTTTTTAGGGTACGTACTTAGTTCGTGCACGTGTAGTGTGGGAAAGCAGAGGAGCAAATCCTCTCTTAGCTGCGAGTCTAAGAGCTGTAAATTTTACGGCCGCGAATATTTCCTCCTCTGAGAGCGGCAGCTTAAGCATTTAATCGCGCTTTCTCTAGATGCTTCGCCGCCTAGGTTGCCACGTAAATTTTTTTTCATGCTTACCCAGGCAAATTTTTGACGCCCGTGCAACTTGGCAATATTGCTTTTGACATAGTACCAACACCAATTTCCGATGATTCTGCCTCCCATCGAATCATACAGAAAGTCGTAACAGAAAGCATTGTGATCGTAGCTGACTAGTTTTTTTGCTAGGTGTCTAGGACCGGGACTAATCTGGAAAACCGGGACTCGTCAGGGAATGAAAAATTTCCGGGAAAATCAGGAGAACTGTGCGCCAGAAACCGAGAATCTCTTCTTCTACCGCTTAAATACCATTTTGCTTTCTAATTCAGAAATTTCAATTACTTTTTGTTATCAACTCGCTGAAAATGCCGTAAACGATTTTCACTCAAAGTCTCTTGAATTGCGTAGATAAATGAAATGTTGAAGATACATTTTAATCAGACCAAAAGCAGGACACTACCTTGTCAAGCGATATTAGTTCGCTGATGCTCTGTATGGCACGGATGGACTTGACCCAACTGTTGCAAGCAACTATTACCGCTCTCAAGCCGCGTTTATTGCCTGCTGAGGTTATCGAAGGCGACCTGGACAGATTGCACGCAAAATAGTGGAGTAAAATAATATTCATCCGCCATAGCGATGTTTAAAACGAATGAGTCTCACACATTTGGTCTCGTTTATTAAGTTTGCCGATAAATCGATACGTCAATACTGATGTTTGACAAATGAGAGAAATAAGAATTGGAAGGAATATTTGTTTGCTTACGCAATGCTTTTCATTGTACGATACCTCGATCATTATTGAAACTTTTGAATTCGAGTGGATTTCAAATTTTTGGCTAGCCTATAAGATTGAACGAGAAAAACAGGATTTACTGGAAAAAGTCTCTTGGATCTAGTGTCCTGAATCTTAAAAGAGTTTGACAAGAAAAAGTACTCTTAATTTATTCGGATTTTTGCTTGAATCAAGAGCCAAAAATCTTGAATTTAGGGGGATATCATTTGATCCTGTCAGGTTGGCGCAGTGGAAGCGTGTTGGGCCCATAACCATCGTTATCGTAATTAGGAAAATGACTTCGATTTACTTTTTATCATAAAAACATATTCGAACAACTTCAATACCAAAGGAGGAGGCTAGACTAAAAACGAAAATAGCTGATCAGATTAGCCCATCAGATTAAAGCAATAATCCGATTGAATCAAGAGTAATTTTTCTCGGCTTTTTTAAGATTCTAGACTCTGGGTCCAAGAGACTTTTTTCTAGTGTTCTCGGACATTTAAATGGAAGGATGGCGTCTATTACGGGTAGGAAAGCACTTTCCTTTGTATCGCCGGACACCAAGTGAGAGTAAGCGAGAAGCCCCTCATCGGAGTCTAGGTATGTTGGTAAGTAGGACGATGCGAAAGATTACAACTTTCTTCAAGAATGGCTTAAAGAGTCGCTTAAACTCGATTAAAAGCAAAACTTTTAATTTAATTGACTTGTTTTTAGCGTCGCGTTTCCGCCCTTTGATTGTCTCCGACGATGGCGACGGCGAGACTTTTCTCCCGGGCGACGGTAATTGCAGCTTGGAGCTTGGAACACGCTCACTTTTCAATCGCTGACCTTGCCCCGCCTCCATCATCTCCGTCCTCCATCTCGATAAGTGCACCTAACCTAACCGGACAGTGCTCAGTGGTGCGAAGTGCGACGCCTGCGCTGTCGTGCTAAGTCAAAACGCCGTATGAACATTTGAGAGTTGCCAAATTTCCTTTGATAGAATGTTTATTATGAGAAAAATTATGAATATTTTTCCTTGAAATTTTGAGGAATTTTAGATCCTAATACGAACAATATTCTCTGAAAAATTGGAACAAAAATATTCATAAGCTTACCAGGGAATTCGCGTTTTATTGAAGAAAATTTTGCAACGCCTGAAGGTTCATACGGCGTTTTTCCTTAGCATGGCAGAACGGGACCTGTTGCTTCGTCCCCGTACCCTCCTCCTTTGAAACCGATCAATGGGTCATACCCTCAGGCGACATACAATGGAACGAATCAATGGGAGAAATCGGACAAAGTTTAGAAACTTTAAGAGCTTAAAACTGCGTTAAAAGAAAGCTTTAAGGTTTTGAAAGTGGTTCCATTGGTTTTCTCGTTTAATTTTCTTCCACCAGCATCGCTTGATCTTGAAAATTTGACCAAATAAACATCAAAATTTGCGGTCTTAAAAAACAAATTCATGTGCGACCTCTTCCATTGACTCGATCCACTGTGCGACGTGGCGTCTTTAGTGTAAATTAACCAGGGGACTTTTTCTCGTCCTTGGATCTCGGGCTTATGCATTAGCAGAGGAGACTTCATCTCGGCGCGGGTAGGAAAGGATGAGGCTCTCAAGTAGTAGTAATTGCGATAAGTTGCGATTTGATCGGAGGAGGTGACGCGATTTTATCAACGTCGATTTATTGCAATATTATCGGATACATCGGATGAAAAAATGCGATATTGCGATTTCATCGCTTGAATTTGAAATGGGATCGCGATTTTATCGACGGCGATTTATCGCAATACTGACGAACAAAAGATGGTGATGAACTGAGCTAAAATTTCAACTTTATCGAACGCGATTTTATAGAGATAAAATTGAGGATAATCTGTCAGATGTTGATGATCCTAGAGATTTTATCGTCGAAAAATTGCAACGTTTATTAAAAATATCGCGGTTTTTCCATAGTAAAATGCTACTTGGTAAAAACTCAAAATTTAGCTGTAAAAAGTCAATTATTTGGTATCTTCACTCTTTAAAGGACCTTTTAAGAAAACGCCGGCTCGTAAAACGCCTAAAAATCTCAAACCAACCCATGTTTGTAGTTCTACAAAAGAAGCTTTGAGAAAACAATGATCAAAGTTTTTATCTAATTTGTTTGGGCCTTACAATCGTCGAATCAAAGTGGAACCCGACACCTTCCATTGGCATGAAAATGACTCAAGTTTGCTCTTGACTTATAATGCTGGATACTAGAAAGCCTAGAAAGCGTTCATCATCGAAGATGCAGATACCGCATTCGTTAATCAAACAAACAAAACTGGGCTCGTTCACTGTTTTCCCCTCGAGACATAAGGTTCCTTTGCCTTTTGCCTTGTCTAAAAAAATCAATCGGATCCCGAAAAGGACATCGTCAAACCAATATAAGGTTCTGTTTTGTAGATTATGTGCGTCCATCGAATTGGAATCCTCACATTCATTCCGAAATGCCAGAAGAGAGAGAAGATGAATCAGGAGAGATACAACTACCCGAGGACAGCAGCGCACGGTGGATCGAGTCAATCAGAGATGTCGGACATGAAATTATTGACTAAAACTGCAAATTTTGATGTTTAAATCGTCACATTTTATATTTTGAGTGGTGTTATTTGAACAAATTTTTAAGAAAAAACCAATGGAATCACTTTCAGAACCTCAAAGTCTTGTATAAACGGAGTTTCAAGCGTTTAAATTTTCCAGATTTTGTCCGACCTCTCCTATTGACTCGATCCACTGTGCGGCGCGGCGTGCTTCCAGCTTGAAACGCGCACTGACGCCTACAAACCTAAAGGGCTACCTTACGCATTGCGCAATGCTTGAAGTATCCCTTTAGGTTTGTAGGCGTCAGTGCGCGTTTCGAGCTGGCAGCGGCAGCACATCCTTAGAAGCACGCCGCGCCTCAGCGTGCCATAGACTTGCCTACAATTAATGGGTTTGGGGTGTAATAATGTAGTCAATTTGACATCAGATTCGAAATTAGCGACTCAAAGAAAATATCAGTTACGAAACTTTCGTAATCTTTCAGTCATTCTCCGACTTATTTCTTTCTATTCTTGAGTTTTGGACCATAGTGCGGCGCTAAAATGATCTCAACTGTAAGCCACCGCTCAGAACTTTCGGCCCTCGCGCCGAAAGCCGCGCTGATTGTGCTTTTTGCATAGCTAAAATATATGGAGCTATCAAAGAGTGCCGCAGTGGCGGTGTGATGTCTTGGTACTTCTTCAGAGTGAGTAATTAGAGGGAAACGGAAGACGTGATGAGCCAACGAAACACTAAGTCGTCGCCAGTGTTGCCAGATGCTCACTCAAGCCCGGGTAATTCCTATACATCTCCGCTTATTTTCCCCGTCAACATGGCAACACCGAGTGGGATCTTCCATGAAAGATGCGCTCACTAGGAAGAAGACTAGATTGGAATAATGAAAGCTGTTTATCACCTCATCGTGGAACAATGGCGTCTCGAATGTGTATCCATGTATTACATGCATTTACTCTCAGGCACATACTTTCACTATCTTTCGCGCTTTGCGTCGAGTAGAGGGGTGTAGAGGAAGGGGCAGTCGGCCCAATTTTCCATAACTCACCGCTAATTTTCCTAGGTTTCGTGTATCGATGTAAAAAACAAGTTGAAACATTAATTAAAGGATTTTCCGCGTTCGCAATCTCTAGATAGGTTTAGAATTCCCGCATGGCCCACCATTAGTGTCTGTGGTAAAGCCTCCTAAGACCCGAAGATTTTGAGAGTTTAATAGTGCCTCAGCCCTGAGATGGTTTAAATTTTCGCATTTTCACTTTTTTCTCGCCAAAAATAAGGAGATAATATGAAGATCCCCTTTGCAGCATAAACTTTTCCTGACTCTCCCTAAATTCTAACTGACTTTTCCGGATTTCCTAGTCTCTAGACACCCGGGAAAACCTGCTCTCTCTTAAAAACATTAATATTTTCTACACTAATCCCAGTCCTGACGTGATGTGATGCTGAGACATTATTAATGACTGTAAAAAATCTAGAAATGATCAAAAGATCGAATCGCTCTTCGCAGTGCTGAAGAACCGCCTCAAGCGGAGAATGCAGTTCACATTTCTGATTCCCGTTCTCTTGGCCAAAAGCATGTGTTACTCATCTATGTGTGTGTAGGATTTGCTTCTTGAGGCGTAAACTTTTAGTGACGACAAAAATTCCTGGTCACTCTGACTGTGGAATCAAAGAGTCGCTTTATCTCAAAAAGAAATAAGGATGAGGAAATTAAATGGTCTGGGATAGAGGTAACAGTTGCGGTAACACGCGCGTGCGGATGAATGCATGCTTCGGGGAACATTGTGATGATCTGCATGAGAATAATCATCCATGGAACCACGAAGGAAGTCTTATAAGCCAAATTGTATCAGTTGCTACGCGAAGACAACATAGTGTATCACAATATGCGTAATGAGATACCTCCTTGAACGTAGATTTAATAGCTAGTTTGTGACAAATTCCGTTTGTTCACCATTGCCGCTGGGGGCCGTTTCAGTATTATTCATAATGCACTTATTCCAATGTTTTACCCCCCCCCCCCCCCCCCCCCCCCCCCCCCCCCCCCCCCCCCCCNATTGAAGCACGTGACGCTGGTTAGACCCCCCCCCACTTTAAAAAAATCAGGAAACCGCTGAGAAAACAGCTTGAAAAAAAATGTGGCGTTTTTTGAGGAGATATTTCGCTGAAATACGAATGTCATAGTTTGTTTTTAAATATTCAGCCGAGGCAATTCCAACACTCATCGACTCCGATGAAAATTCTTTGAACGAGCGAGGGAAAGGAATATTCCCCGTAACAGCGGCAACCTGTGTTGCAGGCTGCCAACCTTGCCGCTATCCAGGCTGTAACTCAAGCGGGAACAAGATAAGGCGGCTCTGAGTTCTCACCTATCCCGGCTTCATCAATGCAGCTAGTTGTGCCAAATGCGCCGAGGTTAATTCATTCCTGGAACTTTGTCATTGCCTCGATCACACCTGTAATGAGAGGCAGTCAGGTGAACGCCTCAGCGCCGGAGCTTCGGTGCGTGCCCCAAGTGCTTTCGATTTTGACGCACCGCGAGAAACGGATATGACGGGGTGGCGGCGGCCAACCGCCTAACCTTTGCGTCTGTATCGATATGTTTGCTTGTCTCGACGCTGCCAAAAAGAAACCTAAGCTTGTTTCCGCTCTGCAACTCTTTGGTTACTTTCCAGAGAATTACGTCAGATCTGAGTCAGAGTCGCTCTACACTGGAAAAAAAAGAATCTTAAATTTGCCGCCAAGAAGTATTTCTTCTTAAATCAAGGATTTTTCTGGTTAGTATAAGCTGCTTTTTTGCTTAGCCCAAGCATTATATTTCTTGTATCAAGAAAAAGTCAGCTTAAACAAGAAAAAAAAATTTCTTAGCGGCAAATTCAAGAATCATCATGCTTGATCCAAGCTACTTTTTTTTCCCCAATGTATGCGGATATTGGAATCGGACCGATATGGATTTGTTTGTGATTTTGCGATTTCAAAGAGTTACCCTAAGTATAAAGCGTACGCTTTCTATGCGATTAGATCAAACATCATCAATGAAGCTCACAACACAAACAGCTTCTAAAATCCGACCATGGTGAATATTTATCGATCCATCCATCTTATTAGAGGTAGCCCCTCAGTGGTCGGTGAAATTTCGCCCATCCATACTAGGACTACATTTTGCAATTAGGAACTGTAAATTCCGGCCCGGTTAAAAACAACGTATGTGCCTTTAGTTCCCCTATGCACAAAAGTGTTTCTTCAGATGAGCCAGAATTTATTACTCCAAATTGCAAAATGCAGTCCATTTGTCATTAATAACTGAAAAGTGATATTTTCGACATGAGTCTTCGTTTTTCGCTCGCCTCTAGAAAAGTTGGTCTTTTACTTTTAGTACCCTTGCCCGGATAGAGTTCGTGAATGTAAGCAGCTGTGTCAAATATGACACGTGATTCCATATCATTTTTTCATCATCGCTAATCTCAATATATTTTTTGTTTCAGATTGTAAGTATACATTTGCGTCACTTATTTATTCCGAAGATTTCCTCAGTAACTGTTACTTCATGTAAGTCACTCAGCCGTCACAATGTAATGTTCTTTATGACAGCTATTAATTAAATTTTAATATCGTTACCCTACGAAAAACTATAGGCAGCGGCTAGCTAATCAAATTATTTTATATATCACATCATTCCTACATTATTCGCATCCAGGCACACTGTTCATAGAGGCTTGTGGTGTCTACATTATCATCTAGCCCTGTGATACCAAGCGAGAGGCATTAAACTTTTGACCCTCAATCTTTCCGTGAGATCATGCACTCGGTTTGCATGACGCCTAGCACTTCACACAACAATTTGGACCCTGCTTTTCTCATTTTGCCGTTCATTTTCCGTCGTATTCCTCACTGAAGAGACAATTCTGATGCATGCAACTGATTATGTCATAAGCAGCCTCTTTATTTATGCTTGCCTGCGTTACGTCTAGCACTTATTTTCTTCGTTAGTTATTTCGTTTTTTCTCTCTTCCTTCTTCCTTTCCTTCATTTTAAAACCTGTGACTCAATTGCAGAGGTGTAAATGACCACCATTACCACGCTTTTGGCATACGTCACATAATGCTACGGGACATATGTAAAGTGACTGAGAGTTACTCTTTATCATCATTGCTGAGAATTGAGCATATCCGTAAATTTCAGTGGCGTGGCGTATTTTGCGTTTTACCGATTGATCTTCCATTTAAACAAATGGAAAAGAATCGATAGACAGGGTGAACCCAACGAATACCTTAAGAATCGATTCTTTGCCATAGTTTCAACTGGAGAAATATCGATAATCGATCATTCGCACTTCGCCTCCGACAGATTTTGGATAATTCACGTTGTTTTGAGCACTTCTTTATGCATTCAGAATGCGATATATTTCCTCTTGCCTTTATTACGTTGAATTTGTTTGTCAAATTTGGGAAGTGAATTCAAATCTTACGACAGCAGAAATGCGATCTCCAAATTTGATAAAAATAACAAGAAGCTGGAAACATGCAATTAATCAATGCGATATATCCCATGCCGTTCTGACACAAAATATGGCGTTCATCGAATCACCTTAAGAAACAACTTTTTATCTATACGAAACCTCCATTTTTCGAAGTGCCCTTATAAATGCACCTATAGGATCTCATTTGACGTAACTGATGTACGAATTAAGAAACTCCTTTCTATTATGGCAGGATGTCTCGCTTGGAAATGGATGTTTATTTCCTGGTGACACTATCTCGAGCCGATACACGAGTGTCGGAACAATGCTTTTCGCACCTCTCATATACTCGTACTTTCTCTGCGGGTCGATTGTCGAATGGATATCGAATGACCTTAATCGATAGATAGCATTGCTAAGATAGGGATTTATCGATTATGATCATTCGATAACGATTCAAGAATCGACCTGCTCTGGACTGAGGCAGCCCGCAGCTTGCTTGCCAAAAGGAGCAACCTCCAGCCAACGCACAGTGGATCGAGTCAATTAGAGAGGTCGGACATTAAAATCATGGACAAAAATTGCGAATTTTTATGTTTGTTTCGTCACATTTTAAATTCTAAGAGGTGCTTATTGTAGAAAATTTCACGAGAAAACCAGTGGAACCACTTTTAGAGCCTCTAAGTTTCGTATAAACAGGGTCATATGCGTTTGAAGTTTCCAAATTTTTTCCGACCTCTCCTGTTGACTCGATCCACTGTGCGACATACGGCGGGCGCTCCTATTAAATGAGTCGTATTTATGTGCCGGATAATTGATACGTCACACCGAGAAAGCTTTACAGTTATAACCGCAGTTTATCAACAATGAACTTTGATTCGTCGTGAAATACGGCGCCGTCGAGTGTTAACCCAAGCCGGAGCTTTTAAATCGCGACCCCCCGCATAGGCCACCGCATTGTAACCTCTCTCACCCGTCCCTCCTCTCTTTCTTTATTCATCAAAAACGGCATTCAGGTTACTGAAACCTCAATTTGAGTCTTTGTTTCATCGTATTTCACCGTGAACAATCGGGCGCGGATTGTCATTAATCCTCAACACCCATTCCGAATATGTTTGATGGAGATGTGCGAAAGTTTTGTTTTCGAAGATGCACTTAATTCGCAGCGCAAAAATAGGATCCTGCGAGAAGAAAAATTAAAAAATACGGCTGACCAAGGCTACAAATGTGTAAACGCCGAGAAAACCGGACAGTTTTATTCTAATGTGACGGGCACGAGCCTGGAGCACAAGTCAAGACTTTCAAAGATTTTTCTTCTAAAATACTTTCTTAAACTGCGAACTTCTCAGTCCGGCTTAAGGTTTTTTGAATACTTCTTCTACAAATTTTTGCATTCTTTTTAATAATTGCACCGTACTGACAACACTGTTTCTTCGACCGAAAAGGACGTCTTATTGAAGCTTCCCAGTAAAAGAAGGTCGCTCGCTTTCAGAAAGATTTTCAGGGTTTTTAGTCATCATAGATTCTTCGCGGGAAATCGTTGAAATGTGCCCGGGGGTGTAATAAATTCGTATTTTGCCA
>NW_017566728.1:929708-948367 GCF_001854935.1 Bemisia tabaci
TCAGCCCCCCCCCCCTGCTAAAATTCCTTTCGAAATAATGTAAATACTTTCCCGTTTTTAATCGGTCAAAATTGAGCAGAACGTTAAAAAAATATAGTGGCAGAGTTTAAAAGAAGGCGTACATAAGGAACTATGCAATTCCTACTGACTCGGTGAAAAAAAAGTGAGGAAGTCATCGAATGCTTCGCCTTTCAGCCTGCTTAAATAAGATCTGGTCCAATTAATATTGGACTTGAGTAATATCGGTAAGATTCTACTCGAAGGTTTTGAGTTATAGTTGGCTATCATCGCTATAACTCGAAAATGGACAATTTCTCAAGCAACTTCTGAATGGTTGCAATGTTGAGGTTCTTGAAGGTGTACGCGGCGTCCGAATTAGTTGATAAACTGCTCTTGCTTAACACCGTCTTCACCTCGTTGGAAACGATCAGAGGCTTCAAACTCCGTCTCATATTGAACGTAGCAATGCCAAATTCGGCTGGCTCTCCAATTTAGATTCGATAGCTGTATGTATTTCATCGCAGTAAAATGAACTCTTTACGGGATTTCTTTATTGTATCAGTTCACTGACTGATTAAAGATTTGATAGCTAATTCGCCTGCTAAAAAACCTCAACTGACCGTTCAAATATCCCAACCGCTGCAGGCTCCCGCTCTAATGGGTTCGTTCGTTAAAAGGAAAATGTTTACAATTTTTGCTCCGTTACTGCATTTGATTAATCACTAGTATACCCTCAATCCTCGAATCTTTGCGAGCCACTATCGTTGCCCTGCTAATTAAGAATCTGATTATTTTTATTCATTAGTTTGGACCGATCTCTCGTGAGAGCCTTTTACCAGAGGGGCACGCCGTCTAGTGCAGGCCTGTTTGTGAGTGGCAGAATCCCACCGAAAAAGGAAGGAAGAGGAAGTGGGAAAAAATAACAGTTTAAGGTGCCAATTTGGGATTTATTCTCGCTTTATTCTGTAATGAAGCCTTTCCCAAGATGGGATGATGTCCGAGTCAGCAGATGGATTTATTATTTTTTTTCGAGCCGCGCCAATTGTTAGATACCCGTCCGTCAGTTGCGCCGCGCCGCGCCGCGCCGGCCGTGGCTAGTTGCAATCGAGATTCAGAGCTTTGGATACGTGTCGGCCCCGACTTGGAGTATGATAAAAGTGTAATGATACCTCGCAATGTTGCCAGCTCCTCGGGAAATACGTGCATTTTGAGGTTCGGGATTTTTAGCATTATCTCTCTGAGCTTTTTTCATTTTAGTAATTTTATGAGGAGACAGGGCCGGATTTAGGGGGTGGCCACATGGGCCGCGGCCCATGGCGGTAAATTTAGGGGGGCGGCAAATTCTGCATTTTCTTAAAATATAGGTATGAAACAAATCGTATTCAGAAATTTAGAAAAGGCGACAAAATCTCTCATCTCTAGAGAGTATAGTGATTTCTAATTTTCGTCGTCTTTCGTCGACCGCCGCACCGGTAAAGCTGCGGATTGATTGTTGAAATGGAGATGTTGCATGTGTGAGGAATTTGCGATTTGACTACTGATTCTAATGTAAAAGTTCGCGAGAAACACGGTGGTGCCACTGCTTTTCTCTGAAATCAACTCCTGAGCTCAAAAAAATCTCTCAAGTAGACGCCAAAATGGAGGGGATATCCCACGCTATCCTGAGAGTCCACCTCTACATCAAGACAAACTTTCCATGCGAAGATAGGGAGCAAATACATTGACAGGGCTGCCGTGATTTCAGTTTTAGGAGACAGCGCCTTTAATTAGTCGAGTTGAGAGAGAAACCAAACACGCAATTTGACCTGGAGCGTCGCGGCGCCGAGAGCAATGATGACGAAGACTCTGAGATGAAAAGGAGAAACCCTCGGCGCAGCGGTCGGCATTTAACACAGATTAGCGCCTACAAGACTGCATGAATACTTCACTCATTGCGTCAAACGCAGCGCGGTCAGCAGCCGTCGCCGTGAAACGCATAGCGCCTACAAGACTGCATGAATACTTCACGCATAGCAATAAACAGTGCGGTCAGCGTGATGCACGTAGCGCCTACAAGGCTGCATGAATACTTCACGCATTGCGTCAAACACAGTGCGTTCAGCGTGTCGCGGCGGCGGAGGTTAAAATGATTAAATCACATTTATGTTTATTCTTTCATAATTTTTTCGTTAATTTCTTATAAATGGAAGGCCTTATCCTCATAGAGATAAGTATACAGAACTTAGCTTTCGCGCAAAGTTCCGTGAAATCTTGCTGGTGTTGACACGGCTTTCACAAAAAATGTGTCCAACACGAGTAAACGCGTCTTATGCACCCCAACCCCTCTGGCACGTTCACTCGATGTTTTTATTGATGTTTCAAAACGAATGAAAAGGGGGCGGCAAAATACAGGCGGCCCATGGGCGGCAAGTAGGTAAATCCGGCCCTGTAAGGAGGAATGAAAGTCGGCCACCATAATTTGTGATTGGTTGAAAAGGTTAGTTTCTATGGACTAACCATAGGGTCTCTCGTGGGTTGCCATTAGTTAGTCTATTATCTACCTTCTTTGTCCATTGCAACCATCCGCTTGCACCAATAGGATCCCTTCATACACGGAGAAAAAAACTTTGTGCATGGGACCCGAAGTCAAGGTCATATGGATCTCTGAAGTTTTTTGATCACACATCCGAAAACTTGAAGTCGAGCTGCTGAAGTTTGGGTCAGACATCGAGGCACTTCGGTATGTACCAGAGTACTTCAGATGTGTGACCCGAACCCTTCGGTATGTATCGAAGAATTTCAGATGTTTTGCCCGAACTTCGTCAGCTGGACTCTAAGTTTTTAGATAACTTCATGTAACTTTATATCCGAAAACTTCAGAGATCCATATGACCTCAACACGCACGAAGTTTTTTTCTCCGTGTATCTCTTTTGTCTCCTCTGTCTATAGCTTTGTCTAACAATTTCAACAATCAGCACGCTGGGGCAACGAGAGGCTAAAACTCAACTTTAGGAGGTATCCCTTCTGATTTTCCAACCAAACTTGACTTGTGAGCATCAAAGTTTGACTGCTTGTACGATAGACACGCAGCAACAGCCGTGGAGAGAAATAACGAATCGTCTTCAATAGAGTTCGTATTTATATGGACAGTAACGGTGTTTAACAAATTGCTCATGGCACCAATTGCCAAGTCCTCCGGGACTTGTAACTTCAGGAGTGTATCTTTGTGAGATTTTGCCGTAGTTCTGACAACCTTATCATGGATGCCGAGAAACTCAAGTGGCGCAATCAGGTTAAGTAAACACTTGCGGAGGAAAATCTCACGAGGCGACTTTACTGCGAGTCCGAGAGATATCTTTGGCCGAACTCGCGTGCTTTAAAATGTGTTCGTAAAAATTCCATAGCGGACTTGTATGTATTCGAAAATATGGCAAATTTTTAGAGCATTTAGTGAAAATATTAGCCTGTCTCGCGCTTGCGTTGTTTTCTCGAATCGAACTGCGCTGCTCGCAGACAGGTCGCGGCAACAATCATTTTCCACAAATTAATAAATGGGAAATACAGTCGGACCACGATTGGTCAGGCTATATTTTCTCCTCATTAATTTGTGTAAAATCCACGCATAATGCATCTCTGTGTGAATCATTTTCTCTTTCGAGCTTCTCCAAAATTTACATGTAAATGCTGGATATAAATGTATTCATGTAAGTGACTCCTTTCGAATTTACAGTGATTGAATGATGGCATGTGTTTTAAGCCATACCCTGAGCTTATATAAAAAGGCCATAAGAGAAGAGGGGAGCTAGCAAACTGGACAACTGTCTCCTAAGACGTCTGTTTTACAATAGTAACTCCTTTACTCGAGGGAGTTTTAAGCAATTCCCAACGATATGCCTGAGGCAAAATTTCTACGCACAATACCTTCCCAAATAATGTTTATTGCTGTTTTGTTGAAGCGTGTTTTCGCCGCTTATCGTTTCTCTAGTGCATCTATCTCATTTCTTCCGTTTTATGCCGCGATAGTCTTTCAGCGTGCGCATAACATCCACGAAAAGCAGAAAGCAATGCATGTTCGTTTTTTACTTGTTGGAACCCTTCTTGAAAGTGTAGAAAGGATAACCAAAGATTGCAACGATTAGGAAGAAAGTTCAAATGCTATCAAATTTGATTTGATTTGAGGCTTCGAAAGTTTTACACGTCCCATCACAACTGGTTCTGGACAAAATTTTGAAATTATGTCTATATTAGTATGAATTCTCTTGTGATTAGTTAATCTGTAAAATAATGGATAATCACAAAACTGATCCACAGTTCACGACAGCATCATTTGAGAGCAGAATTTTGTTCGGACTGCAGAAGGGGTAATGGGGTTTTAGACGAACATCGCCGCAATGATGCGTTTTATGCGCAAATCCGCGGTGATGATAAGGCTATTCCTGAAGAGATTTGCAGTCATGACTTACGCAGTGATCCTTGCCCCGTTTTCGGTCACACTTTTATTGTGTGTTCCATCAACGATGCCACTTTTCACGTATACTCACCCACTATACCCGGTGTTTCGTAGGAAAATGGGAGCTTTTGCGTCATAATGGCATCGTTGCGCGCGATGGCAATGCAAGTCGGTGGCGGAAGGAATTGATGTTGTGGCAGGTGCAACGAATTTCGGTGGTTGGTGTTTTTCGTTGATGAACCGACTCCAGCAGGACGCACACCGGGCTCCTTCTCAGTAACCGTGGACCAGAGGTCACGGCCTCCGAACCTGACTTTTCATCGATTATTTATTCCTTAATGCGGGACTACTTCGTGGGCAAGAATGATTTCTTGTGTAATAGTGACATTTTCAAGCATTACAATAATTCAATTTCAACTCCCTTATTTCCTTGATTAAGACTTGAACACCGGAAGAACAAAGAATAATTCGAAGTGTACGAAAAATCCGAAAAAATGGGAGGGGTGGTCTTTACACTCTTTAAGTCCTCAGATTTTTAGGATCAAACTTGTTATGAAGCTATGCAGGGATTTTCAGCTGAGTATTTTTTTCTCTTCTCTTTTTTCTGTTTAAAACAAGGACTTGAACAGGAGACTTAATGGGATGTGTGGGATTTGACACCCCCTCTTGTGGTGGCCATATTCCTCGTCGGTTTTTAAACTCTTCTTCTCTATTAATGTTAGTTTGCGTAACGTGATGACTGAGTCGTGCAGGAGTCAAAGAGTGGCAGTGACCGCCCTCGCTCAGTTTTTAACAAACACAACGCTAGATATGTCCAAATCGAGACTACTTCATGTAACTTTGTCGATGCCAAAAATATTATCCTAAAACTTACACGCGCCTAAAGCGCCCTCGCGTTTTTCGATTTCATTCAAGCTAGTGTTACATTAGAGGTGTTTGGAAACTTTGATTTGATCAATTTTCTCGTTCTTGGCGTACTTTTACGCAAGTTCTAGCATCAAATTCAAACGGAAGATAATCTCAATAGTCTCCTTTTTTCATAAGAAGGTTCCTCCTAAGAAAGTTCTGGATTGGGTCCCCCCTGGCAGGAAGCGTAGAGGACGCCCTGCCAAATCGTGGATTGAGGAAATAAGGTAGGAAATAAGGAGATGCGATCTGCCGGAGGAGCTCTGGCAGGATCGCTAGCAGTGGCGGTTGGGTGCCGCAGAGCGCACAGAAGCGCTATGAGAGCGACTTGTTAGTTAGTTAGTCCTTCTTTCATCCCCTAACCATTCGCTCTGCCTTGGCAAAAACAATTTTTTTTTTTTTTTTTTTTTTTTTTTTTTTTTTTTTAAATAAATAACTTTTTGAGGTAAATAAGTTAGGGACCATCCTTAAATTACGTTACGCTGTAGGGAAGGGGGGGGGGGTCAAGGAGAGAGTTGCGCCATTTTGTTTTTACATGTTAGAGGATAGGAACCTTCGTCACAAAAGCGTCTTAACGGTGAGGGGGGGTCAAATACGCCGAAAAAGTGCGTTACCTAATTTAGGGACGGCCCCTTAGAAAAATCAGCAATAATTTTAACTGATGAGTGACTTGTTGGACAATCCGTTTGACAAACAACGCCTAGTTCAACTTTTGTTTAGTGTTGTCCCCTTTATGTAGCTGCCAGCTTATTTGGCGACGACCGACACTGGAACCGTAATTCCGACTAATGGCGTTTTCACGCCCCGCTGCGGCTCGGCTCCGACCATTGCTGTCATGAGATAGCCATCAATTGACGGGGTTTTCCATCGAATAATATGTGGACAAAATCGTAAATCTACACGCATGAAACGGCAACTTGGTTTTTGGCTCGTGAAACTCGCGTTTGAGTACGCTTTACCCCAGGCCCGCCACATCCCATCTCGGGCCCTGGTACCTCTGAAATCTGAACGGTCGATATGAAACACTGTGCTACGGTACATGCGGCAAAACTTTTCTCTCGGTAGTGTTAGAGTACCTGTATAGGGAGAGTAGCGGCAGATCGGTTCATGGAGGGCTTAGGGCCCAAAAGTGCAGCCACACTTCTGAGCAACTTCTAACACACAAAATTTTACTGCCAACCTACAGATTTCAATTCTAACCAAGATGGCTAAGAATGTACATAAATGAGCGTTCTTTCGCAAAAATAAGTAAAATGCAAAAAGTAAACCAAATACATGCTTTCTAAACGACGGTTCGTAACAATTGTATTTGTAAATCGCTCTGGACATTCGAAATTCATACGTTGGCTGCCCTTTTGGGCCCTAACTTTATTCGCGGAGGCATCGGTGAAGGCCTGATGGACTTTCGGAGTTTCAGATCTGTCGCTACTCTCCCTATACAGGTACTCTAGGTAGTGTAGCGCATTTTTTTTAAAATATTCATTTGAATGGCTTCAACATTGTACTTTGCGAGTTAAAGAATTTGACCTTTACTGCCTGCATCCGAAGCAGACGCCACAGGAGGGCCAGTGCAACCCGTGGAGTAGCCGGTCCACCACACAGTAGATCGAGTCAATATGAGTGGTCGGACAAAATTTGGAAACTTTAAACGCTTTTAACTCCGTCTACACGGGAAAAAAAACACATTAGATCTAGAGTCCAGACTCTTGAAAACATTGACAAGAAAACTTACTGTTGATTCAATCAGATTTTTGCTTAAACCAAAAGGAAATCCGCTCAAATTAAGAGGCTTGGTTCTTGATTTAAGCAAAAATCCGATTGAATCAAGAGTATTTTTTCTTGTCGATGTTTTTAAGAGTCTGGACTCTAGATCCAATGAGTTTTTTTTCCGGTGTATACAAAACTTTGAGGGTTTAAAAATGGTGCCATTGGTTTCCTCGTGATATTTTCCGCCAAAAGCACCCCTTGAAATTTAAAATGTGACCAAATAAACAACATATTTGGCAGTTTTTGTCAGAAATGTCATATCCGACCTCTCCAACTGACCTGGTCCACTGTGCGGCATGCCATGCAGTAACGAATTTCAGCGGGAGCAACAAGCACCGCAATGCGGAGGAATGCAGCCAGTGTTGGGTGTTTCGACGAAGCCATCGATCAACGCTTATCGATGCGAAAGAGACGAGGGGACGAGACAAGTGCGACCGAGCCCATCTATAATGAGTCGGGGGCCAGGCCCAGGTCACACGAATCGGTCCATTTCGAACCCCCATCACTCGATGAGCTCTGTAACGGTTCACTTCTAAGGGCTTCAGAGCTCATCCGAGTACGTGCACAGTTCTCTAGAGCAAATTTCATCGATTAGCGATTAATTCATTGATTAATCGAATGTCTTTCGATTCGAGCAATCAATAGATTGGTAAAATTTAGTTCAGTGTTTCGACGGATTGTTTACGACAGATCGATTGAAAATTAAAAAAGTCCTGGCTCCAAGGTCAAATTAGCACAAAAGTTGCTGAGTGAGGGCTGTTATTTTATGGAAAAGCAGGATTTCAGGATAAAAAACGGAAATAGTTGTGTCGAATTTTGCTGAATTATCATCAAGAATGTTCAGCACGCATAATTTTGGATTCTCTGATTCAGCACAGTGATTTCCACAGAGACAGAGACCCTCCCCTGGTATCCTGGCAATGGCGGAAGCTCTTACTTTCGGTACTTTCGTTTTGCGAACAAACCGAAGTCTAGGAGACTTGTTTTTCTCATGACGTCACTCGAAGCTCATCATCCATCTGGTAGGTTAGGTGACTGTTGCCTTCTTAGAATTGTTCGTAAGGAAATGTTGAATCCCCGAAATTAAAAGCTTCCACCTGTTGCCAAGAGGCCAGTATGGAGGATCTCTGGTCTCCGGATTCACACCTGGGAACTTTGGCGGGGATTCCAGGATTTATTATTATTTTATGTATCGTTTCAAAACAGGCTAATGGAGAATTTGCATGCAAGTTTTTTTGCTTCATCTGGAAGTGCCTTAAGAGCTGATTTTGCCGTATTTTTTTATAATTTTTTTCTGCAATGGGAAAGAGTATAAAAATCCATTTTTAAGTGAGAAAATGCGCCGTCTATTGACGTCATCTGGCGGCATTTCCCATTTAAACGCATGTATTTTAGCAAATTAGATAATTTTGTCATATCTCCTCTAATAACTGTTCAATTTATGAACTAAGGATATCCTCGTGTTCAGCTCACTTGGTAGCGTCCATTCAAACATGGAATCCGTCAAATTTCAGACACCTGCAAATTCTCCATTAATCGAGTACTCAATCAATCGACCAATCAATCAATCGCTTAAAATCGACGAATCAATTTTTAATGAATTACTGAATTTTCGACTATTCAAAATTTCGATTAATCACCCAGTGTAAAAACTCTTTAGAGCTTTTAAGATGAGGTGCGGACTGTGGAATGCGTTCCACTCCGACACGACACACATCTCACCCGAGAGATTGGGTCAGGTGTTCGCGGTGGGTTGGACGTGCGACGCGCCGCCGCGCCGGAAAACAATATCGCCAAGTGAGAGCCGACAGAAATCGATGCGGTTGATTGATGGATGCTTTCGCAGCCAGGTTTATGAAAGACCCAGCCCGGCAGGCGCAGACCCGGGACCCGGCTCATCCCGCCGTGATGGATAAACCGCGATTCGCGAGGATGACAGATCCACCAGCGCTGCCGTGCTAAGGAAGAACGCCGTATGAACATTCGAGAGTTGCCGAATCTCCCTTGATAAAACAGGTATTTTTGACGACATTCATGCACATTTTTCTTTGAAATTTTGAAATTTTTTAGATTAAATTGCGTACAAAATTGTCTGAAAATTTTGGAAAAAATTATTTACAATGCAGATGTTGCATGTCTGAGGAATTTGCGATTTGACTATTGATTCTTATGTAAAAGTTCGCAAGAAACACGATGGTGCCACTGGTTTTCTCTGAAATCAACTCCCAAGCTCAAAGCTCTCAAGTTGAGGCCAAAATGGAGGGGATATCCCACGCTATCCTGAAAGTCCACCTCTACATCAAGACAAACTCTTCATGCGAAGATAGGGAGCAAATATATTGACAGGGTTGCCGCGTTTTCAGTTTTAGAGTTCTCAAATAAAGTGGCAGCCTTGTCAATGTATTTGCTCCCTATCTTTGCATGAAGAGTTTGTCTTGATGTAGAAGTGGACTCTCAGGACAGCGTGGAATATCCCCTCCATTTTGGCCTTAACTTCAGAGCTTTTTTGAGCTTGGGAGTTGATTTCAGAGAAAACCAGTGGCACCATCGTGTTTTTCGCAAACTTTGACATTAGAATCATTAGTCAAATCGCTAACTCCTCCCACATGCAACATCTCCATTTTCCCAGTAAATTCGGTTTTTATCGAAGAGAACTTGGCAACGTCTGAAGGCTCATACGGCGTTTTTCCTTAGCACGGCACGGATCTACTCCCAGCCCGAGCCCGGGCCCCCCCTCATTACTCATCGACCTGAAACTAAAGTTACATGAATAATCGGCAAGCTCATAGAGATTTTAGTCCGGAATGAGGACATGAATTTCCGAAGATCTGAAGATCGATTACGCAAGAAAGGGAGATCATGGGTAATCGGTCGTCGAACGTCGCTGAAGCAATTACGAGGGCCAAGGAACGATACCGCCTCACTGATATTTTTGGCAAAAAGACTGATGTCAAGAATACGATGGGTTTCTTTGCTCAACTCACTCATCAAGTTGAACCTAGTTTGGCAAAAAGGATTCAAGCCATGTCATGTCACAATAGAGAAAAATACGTTTCCATAGATATAATGCTCAATGAAACCTAGCGAGGGCTAAGGAACATTACCGCTTAACTGACAATGTTGGCAAAAATGAGTTAGTGACTTTGTCACATTCTGCAGTATAAAATACGCTAGCGGATTATTTTAGTTTTTTTTTAATTATGTAGGAGAGCGCTGTAATGAGGCTGTAATGTATGAAAAAATTACAAATATAACCTAAAAATTAGAAAAAGAGTGAGGTTGTGTAGTGATAGTACGGTGGAAGGGCCAACAGAATTCGGCACCAGCCCTTAGGAGGGATTGAAGAGGATGGAGGGCTGTGGCGAATAGGCGTCTCAGAGCGTCTGAAAGCGCTGTAAAAATGGTGTCTCATGTATGTATATGTATGCAGTTTCAGCCTGGCTGAATGTCCACCTAAAAGGTGAGAGATTGAAGAACTTGACATTATTTTTGTTTCAATCGTCCATCTCCATATCCCCTCCAAAAAAGTGAATTTCCGGGACGATGATCCTGTGGTGTCAAGAAACTAAAAGATGTCGTCAGTTTCACTCGTATCGTACGCTTACTGTTACCAATCATTTCGCTTCTTAACCATCTAAAGTTTTCCCTGTTTCTAAAAGCCTCTTTTACAACCTGCGCTGTCAGAAAAAGGTCACCTTGCACCTAGTGCGCTGTCAGCGCTGAAATAAATTTTAACTTTCAACTTGTCAACACACTTAATGCACGAGTCGGCGTTGTTTCAAGGATGCGGGGTGCCGCCACGCTGTGGACTGTTGGAGTCGAATAATTCGACTTAATTTTTATCAAAATCGTGACTTTTCAGAGTTCACGGTACTGAACTCCGCCTCGCCCCCGCCTAACTCCTACCCCCCCCCTCCCCCTTCCGATCGTCACCTCTGTACAGCGTGGTGCAATAATAATACCGTCCTGTTTAAGACAGACCTCATATCTGCCAATTTTAGATGTATTATCCAATTTCTAGAGCTCTGCAGCCGGAATTAACTTTTAAATCACGGAGGAATAGTATTCAACGAATCAACTTAAAATCAACCGCTGTAATTACTTGTATTGCATTTGACGATTGTCATAAGGAATTTATCACTGACTTCTTTAGACATTTGTTTTATTGTTAGATTTTTTTGTTTAATTAAGTTCTTGCAATTTGATTGATGTCCACACAGATGAAGAGAGTCCAAAGTATATAATTTTCATTGTGAAAGGAAAAAAGTACTAATATCAAATTCCTGACAGAGAAAAGTGGAAATCATAATAAGTATACACGAAGAATGTATGAAACTCGGCGACTTTTTTCTTCACCTTTCGTTAAAGTCTCTGGATCATTATCAAGTTGTTGGTTGACTACTGTCAATCGTCCAACTAATTTTAATTTGTTTTAATAGTCTAAAATGAAAATGCTGCATAGGTGAGTTTTCTCTCTCTCTCTCTCTTTCTTAAAAAAACACCAAAGAGAAGACCGTTTGTGTCAGAGACAATCGCCGGGTAGGTAAATAGGGGTTATCCAACTATTTGCGCCCCACTTAGTGCTATGTGAGGTCGCAACACTGTTTTCATCTCAGCCCAAAGCCGGCATGTAAGGGGCGCAAAAAAGTTCGGTAAGGCTAATCTATCTGGCTTCAAAAGCTCAAAATTAGTGGATTAATACATTTGAAAAAGTTTTACTCAATAGGATTTTGAAGTAAATAAGAATCTAATTGTTGAATTAAGCAATTTGTTAATCGTGCGTCTAATAACACGTTTGTTTGGTGTTATCTCGGATCGTATTTTATCCTCAAGTTTTAAAGTCCAAGATAATTTCACAGTGACGGTTCACACAGCTGTCCTGGAGAAGTGTTAATGACATTGCAACAGGCAGAGAGACTCAGAAGATCAATATTTCTGGAAGGGAATTTTCCAGTGTTCTCCAACATCTCATCATTCATCTAGGAGTCAAAATTCCAAACGCCTCACCGTAGCCACTTTAAAAGTCAGGAGTGTCTGTTAGACTGCGAGGAGCGTGTATCAAATTATTTTCGCTCATTAAATATTACCCTTCGCTTTGTTTACAAACTATCCTCCTGAATCGTGAGATAAATTCAAGAACGTGTCTCAAATTATTCTCCCCGCGTCTAATTTTCCAGATTTCCGTCCCGTCATTTTTCAAACTTAATGGTTTCGGTATTTATGACGACCATACGTTTTCCAAGCGGTTTGTCGATAATAAATTTAAGAGCTTATCCCATTAGTCACAACGAGGACCTCTGCGAATTTTTCTTTAATTCCGATTCACAAAGTTGAAAATAAATTCGCCGGTGGAATGTGGCCACATGTCAGGCTGTCGAGGCAGGCTCGATCGTTCAAAGCTGTCCGTTGGGTGGTATCTCTGTTTTTGGAGGTCATTAAGTCCGAATTCGTTTCGAGCAAGTCAGCAAACATGACTCGTTTTTCTAATGGACTCTTCCCGACGCCGCGGGAGAGAGAAAAATTGGAGGAAAATGGAAATTTAATCCAAAAGTTTCCCCCGGGGGGCGTGTCGCGTCTGTCGCCGGTCCCGTCCGCGCTGGCACCATATCGTCAATCTGCAAGCTCATTCTCTCTGATTGAATTCTAACTCCTGCATTGTCAGCTGCAGCCAAGTTTTTTTCTCTAAATTTTAAGCTTGTCCTCTGGATTAAGAGGAAGCATTTATTAGTTGTTGTCATTGAAATGTTCATCAATGTTAGGTTACACTGGAAAAAAAAACACATTGGATCTAGAATCCACACTCTTAAAAACATCGACAAGAAAAAATACTCTTGATTCAATCGGATTTTTGCTTAAATCAAGAACCAAGCCTCTTAATTTAATCGGATTTTTGCTTAAATCAAGAACCAAGCCTCTTAATTTAATCGGATTTCATTTTGATTCAAGCTTAAATCTGATTGAATTAAGAGTATTTTTTCTTGTCAATGTTTTCAAGATTCTGGACTCTAGATCCAATGTGTTTTTTTCCAGTGTAGGTTAGGCTTGCATTGGCCACAAATAATAATGTAAGTCATTTGCGTCTACTTTGTGCACCAGCAAGTTATGGGTTGCGTAGTTGACTACAATTTACCTTCGCGTCTTTTGTCTCTTTCGCAAACGGTTTTCTTCATGGTGATTTTTTAAGGGAGAGAGAGGAAAAGAAGTGGAAGAGGGAGGGAGACAGGGAAAGAGAGAGAGAAAAATTGTCTGCAATTTCGTCATTGTGGACAAGATTAACAGTTTGAATTCATCAGCAGGACGATTGGACTACATTTTGCAATTAAGATCTCTACATTTCGGCCTGGTTTAAAAACAACGTATGTGCCATTAGTTTCTCTATGCACATAAGTGTTTTTTCAGATGAGTTAGAATTTATAGCTCCAAATTGCAAAATGCCGTCCGATTAATAACAACAATTTAATAACGATCCAGAGACTTTAACGAAAGGTAAAGAAAGAAGTCGCCGTGTAACTTCCTATGAAATGAATTTGATTTCTGCACTTTTTTCTTCATAATGAAAATGTTGGGGCCATTATTGGTGAAAAAAAAAGGTGTACGGAGTCATCTGGAATCGTGTTGAATAGGGCTCTTTGAACTTATCAAACAAAGTGGGGCCTTTTTCGAGAATTACGGGGAACTTTACGCTCGGTTGGACCCCGGCGAAGTCGCGAGCTCCACTTGTGGTCGTTCGATCCTCATTAACTGGCGGGGAAATTTATCTTATTTTAATTCGTTGGATAATCATCGGCCGTTGTTTTTGTCGTTTTCTCGTGTTTCACGTGGGACCCGGACCCGGTCACGTTCGCCCGATGAAAGAGAGAGTGGTCGTAGGTCGACCCGATTTCCTCCGTTGCCACAGCAGATTAACCCCGACAATTAAACGGCCAATTACAAGCAATATATATCATATCGTCGAAAAAAACTCAGATACAAATTTTTAAGAGCAGCCCGAGACAATGATAATAGTGGACAAACAAGGGGGAAAACGGGAAACAGAGCTAAAATACACAATTATAAAAACCGAGACGTTTCGACTCGCAACTGAGTTATTTTCAGTCGAAAATACAATATAGATTGTAAAAAAACGATGAAAACCTGAGCCCTTTTTGATGCTTTTGCTTTTTGATGACCAAAAAAATTACATTTTCTACCGAAAAAGCCCGCTGATCGCTGAGCACTTCTCCGACACCTACAGAGGCGGATCCAGCAATTCGGCAACACCGAATTTCCTCCATTGAAACCTATGCTAAATAATCGATTCTTGTGATAGCAACTGGCCCCCTCAAAAATCAATACATTTCCATAGGTTTAGTGGAGGAAATCCGGCGTTGCCAAATTGTTGAATTCGCCAATGGACACCTACGTATTCGAGCAGTTCTCAACCCCCCCCCCCCCCAGTTGGTTTGTTCGATTTTTTTTGTGATAAACCGTTCAAGATCACCGAATCAAAATTATTCTCTCCAAAGGTATCTCTCATGATAATGGCAACGTTGATGATCAGGTGCTGACCATCGCGCATCGGCGCGGCGCGGCGCAGCGCGGCCGGCGGTGAGTCGTGAATCTTCGTGACTTGGGCCCGGGTCATTTTCGTCAACGGTCGCCAGGGCGCGCCACGGTCGGAGAAAGGTCGGGCGCAATCGGTCGGTAATTAAAAAGCTCCGATTGTGTTGCATGTTGACACGGTGCGCTGAACTCATAGGACCCACCCAGCTTGTGGGCTCGCCAGCTTCAAAAACGATGTCGCTACAAACCACAAAACAAACCCTGACGTAAAATAGGAAAATATTCTTGAAATGTCTCCATCAAAATTCCTGAAAACTTTTCGATGATGTCTGTGCCGTGAGTTTTAATCTGAAACCATCAGAGACTTCGTGCAGTTTTTATCCTCTAAAAATGTTTTCAAGCTCGGTTGCAGCATGTAAACTTGTTTTCTGCGCTCATTGTCATCGAAATTCGTTTTCCACGGTAATTTTTGAGACAGCTTACGAGCGAATCGATTGTGATATTACCATCAAGTACCTTATAAATCATTGAATGGTACGAAAATTGGACAGTTCAGATTGATGTGTCCAATAATTTGCACTGTTTGTCTCATTCGAAATTCTTCCTTCACTGGAAAAAAGGTAGCTTAGATCTATGTAGAGTCCAGACTCTTAAAAACATTGACAAGAAAAAATACTCTTGATTCAATCGGACTTTTTGCTTGAATCAAACGGAAATCCGCCTAAATCAAGAAGCTCGGCTCTTCGATTCAAGGAACAATCTGATTGAATCAAGAGTATTTTTTCTTGTCAATGTTATTAAAAGTCTGGACTCTAGATCCAAGCGACTTTTTCTCTAGTGCTTTTTATAATTAGGCGCTCATATTTTGCTGAATCCTTGCCAGATGAGGAAGGTTTCAGATTGTCTATGAAAGGCTGAAAGCTTCCTCAACTGCTCATTCGCTTCAGGTCGGACAAAGTGCAAGAGGTGACGATTACTGTGCTTCGTCGTGCTGTAGAAGGTTCAATTTGACAGCAGCGACGAGTTGTAAGTTTGTAGCTCCCGCTAAGGTTATTCAATTAGGCTGATGATTCGTGCGGCTGAGGAAGAACTACGTTCATTCACCATCTCTCCCCGTGTAGAGACGCATTACTCTTCTCCACTTGTTTCGATGCCCCGTGGGCACCGGGCACTGGGCAGGGAACCCAGGCCTCAACCTTTCACTTGGCCGCGGGCTTGAATATTAATCCCAAAAATCAAAAGTCTTTAATCGCCGTTGAATACCGCTGCGCAGACAGCTTGCCGTGTAATACTCGTCCGTTGATTGATGAGTGCCTTTCAGCGTTGCCGTTTCATCGCTAAAAATGGGAATTCATCCTTTTTGCTGTCCAAGTTTTTGACCCTGATGACACCAGAGACAAGAGACCTTCCATTGGCCTCTTGGCGACAGGTGGAAGCTTTTACTTTCGGGGATCCAACAATTCAAGCCCAAATTGCAAGGTTAGGAATCGACCATACTTTTTTCTCTCATTCACATCTAATTTCAAAATCTCAGTTCCATTTTGCTCCCTATGTCAACATTCTCCCCTTTCAAACGAACATATTTTGCTTTCTATGCTATACTTGCATCAAAATTCAAAACTACCACCATCCAAAAATCCACTCTGTAAGTTCTGATAATCCAAAAGTAATCACCGAAATGTAAAAGCTATCTTTAAGCAAGTAAATTTAACAATCTAAGGTACATTCCTAGTCTCTGACGCAAATAGCCTAGTTGCTGATTGCCGTCATAAATTAACTAACTAACTTTAAAAATGAATCCTATATCACTCATAAAATATAGAATTTTCCAAAATTCAAGTTAGTAATTTCCAAAAAAGTCAAGCAAAAATACTCTTGTTAGTGGTTTTATTTTTATTAGTCACCAGTTGGAGACGTCGCGTCGCCTGGCGAAGGCAGCTCTGTAGTAGCGCTCCATTGATACCACATTATTACTAATGACTCCGCGTTTGTTTTTGTTGCAGGAATTCCAGCCAAGTGACGCTCGTTCCAGCAGTCCTCATGTCATAAGGTAAAGCCCATTTCTTTCCCACTTCAGAATTCGTATTTACCTCTTCCTCTCAACTTGTCGGAACCGTTCGATTTCACGGCACGTCACATCATTTCTTAGGCAAGTTCAAAGTTCAATTTTTAACCGTTGCGGAACGTGGACAGCTCTTACGTAGCTCCGCTAGCGGCTAAATCACCGACGTAAGATGTTCGCGTAGAGATCCGGGATTCGGGGTGCCAAGACTTGATGTCACGGGTGCTGTGTACTCTTTTTAAGTCAATTTCGTCTTAGCGGGGGCCCTGGGGTCTCGTCTGATGAGGGGCGCAGTTGAGAAAGTTGGGTTGGCAAACCGCAAAATGAGCCTGCTATGACAGGCCGAGGTGTCTTCGCCAATTTATTGATCCATTAGGGCTGTCGGTTTGTGAGTGATTTTCAGCTCGTAGGGATCCAAGCTAATGAAATAATTTTGCCGCAGCATTATGTAAAAGAGGCTCTGGCGCTCTACCCTTTTAGCTTATCGACATGCAGCATAAAGAGGTAGAAATGACAAACCATGCACTGGAGGGAAAAAAAAACACATTGGATCTAGAGTCCAGACTCATAAAAACATCGACAAGAAGAAGTACTCTTGATTCATGCAGGGTCTGGCTTAAATCAAGAACCAAGCCTCTTAATTTAAGCGGATTTCGTTTTGATTCAAGCAAAAATCCGATTGAATTAAGAGTATTTTTTCTTGTCAATGTTTTCAAGAGTCTGGACTCTAGATCCAATGTGTTTTTTTCCGGTGTGTCGAAAATAAAATGGACAGTCTCAAGAGGCCCCAGCTGACTTCGTATTGCACAACTTTTTCCTCTATTTATTTCTATAATTGTGGAAAACTAAGCAGTGTTATTCCTCTAATTTACTCTGCTCTTGATCTCTCAAGATTTTAAAAAAGAATGATGCGGTCACGCTGATTTTGCGTAATGCTATCCATCATGTTTCGATTGATTCATTCTTTTTACATCTTATAACCAGCATTATTTTTTTTTCAACAAAAATCTAAGAAAAAGACCTTCGAATGTGATACGTTTTTTACGGTCGACGTAAAATCGGAATCGATTTTACGTACCGCCGCACGATTCAACTCGATTAAAATCGAACTATTTTTGATCAATTAATGTTGGATCAAATTTTAAAATGGTTGACAACAACGAGGATTTTTTTTTTTCATTTTATCCCAGAAATCTAAGACATCGATTTTTAAGGTCGGTTCCTGTAGATTGATTCCTGAAATCGATTTTGGGGTATAATTGCAAAACGATTTGTCAAAATTTTTTCACCAATCAATGTTGGTTCAACTTTTGGAAGAGTTGACGGCGACGAAGATTCCTCTTCATCTCAATCCCATGAAATCGAGGACGTTGATTTTCGAAGTCGGTCTCTGTCGATCGATCGAAAGTCAAAATCGATTGTTGGGGGAGATCATAAATCGATCCGCCAAAATCGATTTTTTGCGAAAGATCGCCATCAGATCGCCGTCAGTGCACTTGTCGCAGTACCTGCGAGCACCTGGATTCAACTCGATCAAAATCGAGCTATTTTTGATAAATTCATGTTGGTTCGAATCCAAAACGGTTGACAACATTGCAAATTTTTCCTCATTCGAATCCCAGAAATCGAAGACACCAATTTTTGAGGTCAGTCTCTGTAAATTAATCCAAAAATATTCAAATCTATTTGGGGGGAAATCGCAGAACGATCCGTCAAAATCGACTCCTTGCGAAAGATCGCCATAACAACGCCGTCAATGCACTTGTCGCAGCACCTGAGAGCACCTGGATTCAACTCGATTAAAATCGAACCATTTTTGATAAATTAATGTTGGTTCGAATTTAAAATAGCCGACGACAACGAAGATTTTTCCTCTTTTGAATGCCAGAAATCGAAGACACCGATTTGTGAGGTCGGTCTCTGTAAATTGATCCAAAAAATTCAAATCGATT
>NW_017566728.1:948513-1066794 GCF_001854935.1 Bemisia tabaci
AGAGGGGGGGTCGTTGCACAAGGTGCGCGACGATCGGGCCCTGAAAGCCAAAGCAAGGGCGGCGATTAGTGCTCGAGCGGTAATGGGAGGCGACCGTAGCCATCTCCATCTCCGATGCGCCTAGCCAAGCCGTCGCTGATCGTCGAACGTGCATGTTGTGTTATTTACTCGCGGACGCGGCGTCCGACGGGTAACGGAACTCTAATTGCGCGCGCTCGCGTTCCCGCTCCGCGCTTGCGGTCTTGGTGCTGTGCTTGTGCCTGTGCGCGTGTGTAGTGCCCCGCTTGAGAGCCCCGAGCCGGCTCTCTGTGCCATGCAGGATTTTCCCGGCGAGCCCTTTTGGATTATTTTCAGGATTGCCATAGGCAGGTTTGTCCCGTACTCATCTTATACTCAGGGTTGACACAGTCACGGAACACCAGGCAGTGTCAGGGAATTTTTTATAAGTCGGGGAAAAACTGGGAATGTCAGGCTAAATGACGAAAGTGTCAGGGAAAGACAGTTAAGCCAGTAAGCCACCCTCATTTGAATCAGTGAGAACGAAAACATGAAAATAATCAAGACACACACTAAACTGCACAGTAAGGGAAGGAGTTAGTCAAAGGAAAAGATTTTTGGTGTCGAAACACAAGTAGTGAAGGACACTTTAAAGGTCCAAATTGGAAATGATGCGCTATCAATGACCTTCATGAAAACTGACTGCCTTTAATAGAACTCAAGTATCTTCAAGATACCGAGTTGGTGTGTTTTCGTTCTCACTGATTCATTTGCTCTCTAGTGGAGGTGTAACGTTTTGAACAACAAATTTTTGCCTGAAAACGATTCAGAATTATGTCCATGCTATACTCAGGGTTGCCACAGTCAGAGAATACCGGGAAATTTCAGGGAAAAACAGTTAAGCCACCCGTAGGATGGCTGTTTTAGCCTGAACAAATTTTTGTCTGAAAAAATTTTAGAATTATGACTTTTTAAGCATCTGGCAGATCTTCAACCATATGGAAGTTTTACCAAAACGTGTCAGAGAAGTCAGGGAAAATCAGTTTTTAAATTCTGTGGCAATCCTGTATACTTTGTTTAGTTGCAGTTCACTGCATCCACCGAGACAAACTAAGTTTTTTTGTCACATAGGGGACTGGGACTGGACCCGAATTTCGTTGGCTACGGTCGGCCCTCGGTTGCTAAACCTAACCCCTGAATTCGATTTTAAGTCGAGAAAATTACATTCTAAACCTAAGGTTCTCTCTCCATGTTCATTCTAAACTGAGGTTGAGCTAGAGTACCTATACAGGGAAACTAGAGAGCACGAACATGTCAGTAATTTTGAGGTTAGATAATGGAGCTCTTATGGCCCAAAAAGGTAGCCAATATACGAATTCAAATTATCCACAGTGATACTTTGTCACAATCGAATCATCAGGAGTATTTGGATCACAATGTCAAACATTATCTGTTCCGAAAGTAGTGTAATTAAAAATGAAATCCCTTTTAAAATGAGTTCTCGGATCTTTAGTTAATTAATGTAACTGACAGGCAACCAGAACTTTTTTCGGGATTGGTCCGTGGGCTCGCCGCCCAAACTCTCCCCCTCCCCCCCTCTCATCGGCTACTTACCTATTGCGTCTCCATAAAACCCACTTTCCTAGATCTTCTTATTCCTGCGAAGCGCTTATCAAAATCTAAACAAAATATTTTAGAAGAGTGGCGAAGGAAGCGCGGAGATGAGTCTCAATCTTTCATTTAATCACATCGGAGTAAATATAAGAACATCGCACACCTTCGCACGGTGGATCGAGTCAATTACAGGGGTCGGACATGAGATTTGCGAATACCTGCAAACTTTGATGCTTTTTTTCTCTTTTTTTACTTTCTTTTTTTTCTATGTTGTTTTAGGCTTTATATCCGGGGGATACTGCGGCCTTGGAAGGGATCAAAAAATTGGAAAGAAATGTTGAATATTGATGTTTATTTCGTCACATTTTAAATTTCAAGAGGTGCACTGGAAAAAAAAACCCATTGGATCTAGAGTCCAGACTCTTGAAAACATTGGCAAGAAAAAGGACTCTTGATTCAAGCAGATTTAAGCTTAAATCAAGAACCAAGCCTTTTAATTTGAGCGGATTTCCTTTCGATTTAAGCTTAAATCTGCTTGAATCAAGAGTCCTTTTTCATGTCAATGTTTTCAAGAGTCTGGACTCTAGATCCAATGTGTTTTTTTCCCAGTGTGCTTTCAGAAGAAAATTTTACGATGAAACCACTCTTAGAGCCTCAAATTTTTGTATAAAGGGAGTTATAAGCGTTTAAAGTTTCCAAATTCTGTCCGACCTCTCCCATTGACTCGGTCCACCGTACCTTGCACGTAGTTACACGCCGTTTCGCAACTCTTATTTACGGCTGAAGGTTCATGTGCAGCAGAAAACACGCTTTGACCTTTTTCACGTGAGTTTCGATTTCCACCTCTGGGACGAGTGACAGTGACAAGCGGACGGTGGGCACTCGGCCGTCATGTCTTATGACGCCATGACGTCACGGCGGTCGTTGGTCGATTGCAAATGAATGTTGTCGAACGGCGAGCGACGACCCCTGGACGCGACGCAAATTGCACGCCCCGCCCGTGAGATAACGCTGCCATTGCCCCGCTTAAACGAATGGATGCAATTTAATTAACGCTTATCGGGCCCCCGAGCCTTAGCTTATGCAACGTGCCGATCACTTGTGCATTACTTTCTCCCTTGGGATTGCCCGATCCCCGATACCCGCACCTTGTCCGCGGCCACGGTCCATGTGTGCTGTCTGCGTGGGCCAAGCCACGCTTTTCAGCGCTCGAGCTCCTCTCTGCCGTCCTAAGGAAGAACGACGTATGAAGCCTCAGGCGTTGCCAAACTTCCTTCGATAAAACACGCACTAGAGAAAAAACTTATTGAATCTAGAGTTCAGACTCTTGAAAGCATCGACAAGAAAAAGGACTCTCGATTCAATCAGATTTAAGCTTATATCAAAAGGAAATCCGCTCAAATTAAGAGGCTTGGTTCTTGATTCAAGTTTAAATCTGATTGAATCAAGAGTATTTTTTCTTGTCGATGTTTTTAAGAGTCTGGACTCTAGATCCAATGTGTTTTTTTTCCAGTGCAAATTTCCTGGTAAACTTATGAATATTTCCCTTCCATGTTTTCAGATAATATTGTTCGCAATTTCACCTAAAGTCCCTGAAAATTTTAAGGATAAATATTCATATCTTCCCTCAAAAATGAACATTTTATTGAAGAAAATTTGGCAACTCTCGAATGTTCATAAGGCGTTCTTCCTTAGCACGGCAGTTTTGCTGGAGTCCACGGAGTCGGGGAAATCTAGAGTCCCTTTATACTATGAGAGGAAAGAAGCAGTACGAATCCATTTCCGATTGGTTCCCGTTTTTTAGGCCTCCTCAGTGTCACAAACGGGAATAAAAATTACATGTTCACCGATTGCAAGGATTATAAACTGGAATGGACCTGGGAACAGGGGGAACGGCAAGGAACAAACGGAATGAGAGAAGGAACGGAGCTAGGGATTCGGGAATGAGTTAATCAAAGATTACGGAAAACGTTCAATTTGTGTAATCTTTATTCCCGTTTGTGACATTCATGAGCCGCGCTGTCTTAACTCTCTCTACAAAGGGACTCCAGGGGAATCTAAGTTGCAGTTCAGAGACAGATTGCTCATAGAAACACTCCACTTCACGAAAAAAAAAGTATAACAATACCAATTTTGCTCCTAGCTGATTTTGGTGCCAGATATAAGAGTAGGTGCACCAGACAGAGGTACGGTTGAGTCTGCTGAAAGTATGGTTGGATCAATCATACCTCTGTCTGGTGCAACCTCTCTCATATTTCGCGCCAAGATCAGCCAGGAGTATATTTGGGATTGTCATACTTTTTTGCAGTGAGGACTCAAAGAATGGTTAAATACTTTTTCTTTCGGAGATTTAACTTTCGATAACAAGATCGAAACGAACGATCGATAACAAGAGTCATCCTAACTTCTTGCTCGTTGAACTCCGGGTTGAGCAGTACATACAATAAGTTTACTTCATATAGGCATGCGTGTTAGGGGCTTATACATATGGAACGCCTTAGGGGGAAGGAGGTTGAAGCAAAGCGTCGTGTCATTTTGCTTTTACTTGATTAAAGAGCGAGACTTACGTCACGAAAGCGTACGAGGTGGGAAAAAAAATTAATATCTTAAGGCAGAAAATATCGCATATTGGCCCGGTCTTATCAATCCAACTGCACTTCCGAGTTGTTTTTGTTTTTTTTCTTTCGAGGAGAACAGCGTGCAGTAAATCAATACCAGGATCATGGTAGGTTTTTAATCAGGGATTCTTCCTGCTCTTGTATTTTATCGAATAGACCGGAAGCACTTAAAGATATTGAGTGTCAAAAAGTGATGCAACACTAAGGTCAGGTCCTCTAAGTCACTATCTAGCTCTATGAAAATTAGTGGACAAAAACAACCTAGTGTCAAGAGGAAGAGTGAGGAATGAACCTACATTGTAAAAGAACCTATCTGCCTGGACTTTGCTGTCGAATGTATTTTCCCGAACTCGATCAAATGCCCTGCGGCTTGACCGCGTAATAAAATGCAAGAAATGACTTCAAGCCCGCAATAAAACCAACGTAACGGTGCGATAAACCCGCTGATTTAATATTCAAGTTTTGGAAAGTAAGACGTCACGCCGGAGGACATTCAGCGTGTAGGACGAGTACTCGACATGTTCCTGACAAGGAGACTCAATAAATACATATATATCGGGCCATCATCTTGTTCTTGTTCTTTTACTTCCTACTTATCGTATAATTGGTGCGTTTGGGCATGGGCATCCTCTTTTTCGATACGGAACATGTATGGCCCTTGCGGCAGCGATTCGCACGACTTGTCTCAGGTTTTTGCCCTCAACCGCTTGTTTGGGATGCCTGATCGATGATGCAGTCACTTTTACTTTTAAACAGGCCCCAAGAGACAAGACACTCTTAGGAGAGAGCAAAAAACGATGACCGAAATTATGACGCAAGGGACGCGGCTTTCATTTTGGTGTTCCGCATTGGGAATATGCTAATACCACTACTAACAAGGGTACATGCTAATAAGGGTTTGATTAAGATGACGCTATTATTGTTGGTTCCCGCATTTTGGAGAGCAGCCTTCTAAGAAAGCCGTACGAAATTATTGTTTGTTTTATTTTTCACTTTTATCTAATAATCGTTTTCCACTTTGTCTGCTAAAGTATTGTGGGTCCGAAAAATGTTACTTTCATACATACATTAAGTCGCTTTCACAGCGCCGCCTCGCGCTCTGCGACGCCCAATCGCCATTGCCCCCTATCCTCCCAGAGATCATCAGGCAATTGGCACCTTCTGATCTCCTCCTCCACCCCTTGTCGCCAACCTTTCACAGGACGTCCACGCCGTCGCCCTCCGGGAGGAACCCAATCGAAGACCTTCCTTGGGCAACCGATCGTCTGCCATCCTTCGCCCATGTCCATACCAGACCAACTGCTTGGACCTGATATCGTGCACGATGTCCTTCTCCACACCCATTATTTCGCGTACCTTTTCATTGCGGATAATTTTGTGTGTGTATGTATAAGCCGCTTTTATGGCGCGCCAGGGCGCTCTACAACGCCCACCCGCCACAGGAATCTGTCATGGTAGAGATCCTCCGGAAGCTGGCATCACTCCATCTCTTCAACCCACCGTTTGGCTGGACGCCCTCTCCGTCGCCTACCTGGAACCTGAAAAAAATAACATGAAACTGGAAAATGCGCTGTTTTCTCAACGAGGCTCACTGTGTAATTTTGAACCTTTTCCAAAAAGAAGACATTTTAAAACTTAGATCGAGATTAATGTTTGCTCTGCAGAACTGTCCGAACCCGCGCTAATAACCCAGTTCGGGTTAACGGCCGTTCCAATTCTTGGGAGAAGCATTCCCATGGCCGTGCTCTGCGTTACGTCACTGCGTGCTCTGCTCGTCAAGGATCTGACGTTGACGTGGACACTTCCCGCGGCTCCGCATCACGAGACGAACCACGTTCATCGACGGCTAATCGGGATTGGGCTAATCGCCCTCTCGGATCCTGTCCGAACGGCGCGAATGCGATCCCAATTTAACTACCGGGCGCCTCGCCGCTGGGACCGGTTCGCCGTGTCGCCACCTCGTAAATCATCCCATCACCGATACCGCTAACGCCCGGGCCTGGGTGTCGGCACGTCTGTGTCCACGTATCCAATGCCGGATTAGCCGGCCGACGCAGTGGCGTGGCGTCCTCTGCGATCTATCGCTTGATTCGCCATTTTAACCTATGAAAAAGGATCGATTAACAGAGTGTTCGCAGCCAACACCTTAGTAATCGATTCCTCACTGCAGCTTCAAATGGGGAAATATCGATAATCGATCGTTCACGCCTCCCCACTGGGCTTAAGTCGTAGTTCCACGTCCGATCGCATAGCTTCGTTGCGTAATGGAACTGTGAAATGTGGCCGCTGTCCAATTAGGAAAAGTAGCCAACAGTGTGTATTAATCTGGGGAGTATAATACGAAGTAACCTAAACGTGCGGTCAACATTTTTGGTTTGTTTTCCTTTGGGTTACATTGACCGAATCTTTGAGCTGGATATGTCGTGGGCAGTCAACAATCGCAAGAAATTTGCAAGCTGCATACGTGTTAACTCGTGCAATAATTTACACCGAAAAGTAAAGACTTCAATGGTGAAGAACTTTCAATAACTCCACCTGGGCTCAGAGCGCCTTCAAATCCTGATGATACTCTCCACTTCACTAGGAAGTTAGTTTAGTCGCTTAACCCAGCAAACGTCACTGGTTTCACTACACAGAGTGTAAGTGACACGGAATGGAACAAGAGCACATTTTATCAGCAGGACATTTTCTTCATCCGCAGAGTATCTCAGAGTAGTCTACGGCTTACCGTTTAGGTCGATTCAACCAAAAGGCTCGATCAACTAAGTCAGAGGCAATCTTCCCATCGTCCTCATTTTTAAAGCGAAATGAAATTGAATTCATTTCAAAGAGCCTTTTCATTCAATTTTGTTAAATGGTCATATATTCTACTTTGTTTGATTTCCGTGAGCTTGCACGAAAAATCGGAAAATAAATCACATTTTGACAACTCCCAACTGGTCGATGTTTGATGAGTCTGTTGCATCTGTCACGAGTTGAATTTGATGTTGAAGCTGTGAAATAGTGGACCAGTTGCGCGTGTTGTGGCTCACGGAATCTGCTGACCGAAGGTGATGCTTGTTGATAAGGCTTCCTGAAAACCAACGAGCCAACGGGATACCTCATACCTCTCCGCCGCGCGCTTCTGATGAAGAAATCATCATCTGGCTCGGTATTTCAGACCTGTGCGTTCTAAAAGGTTAACTCTTCGGATTTGTGATTTGCTTCCATTACTGACTACTAGTTTGCCGCCCCTTAGATTTGCCGCCTTAGGCCCATGTGGCCACCCCCTTAATCCGGCCCTGCGCGGTGTTACCAAATCGTGCCGAAAACAAAGTTTTGCTGACTGATTTAGTGCGGAAATGTCAATCCAGGTTTTTGTGTTGAAATGTCAAAATCGGAAGTTCTGCGCGAAAACGTCAACCTCCCGAAAAAGGAAGTTTCCCCTGGAGTAGGCTCGTACCGTAGGATATATGGACGTATCTCTATCAAACGGACCTAAGCGCCATAGGGTGAGGAGGGTAGAGGGGGGCTTGGATTGGCGGCGGAATCGGACGTCCGGCTTATTCCGTCATATACTCGCAATGCTTTTCCATGGCGCTTAGGTCCGTTTGACAGAACGCGCTATCCGGGATTCTAAATTCCTCAAAAGGAACTCAAATTGGACGTATTTCTATCAAACGGAACTAAGCGCCAGTTTGAGTTCCTTTTAACGAATTTAGAGTCCCGGATAGCGCGTTCTGTCAAACGGATCTAAGCGCCATGGAAAAGCATTGCGAGTATAGAACGGAATAAGCCGGACGCCCGATTCCGCCGCCAATCCAAGTCCCCCTCTACCTTCCTCACCCTATGACGCTTAGGTCTGTTTGATAGAAATACGTCCAATTGGCGCTTAGTTCCGTTTGATAGAAATACGTCCATATTAACCAAGGACTTTAATGTTCCGGTGAAGAGTGGCAGCGGCCGAAAACTTGCGTGCGGATGTTGAGCAGAGAGGAGCGAATGAGGATTGACACACTTTTGACGAAGACGGGTACAGGTCGAGTGGCGGCGGCGGCGGTACGGAGCACGGGAGCGAGACGGATAATCGGCAGGAAACAAATGGAATCGGAGAACCAAAGGTCGGGTCAAACAGCTCTTAGAAAGTGATCTCGACAACTCGCGAGTCGCGACCGATCTAGCTGCTGCCCCGGCCGTGTCGCCAGCGAGATAGCAATAGCAATAAAAAGTAATTGAGCCGCCACAGTTTACTCGCACTCGCTATTCCTCGCCATATTCCGGCCGCATTACATGGAAACCGTTCCTAATGCCTCAAATTTGCGGCCAAGTTTTGCTTTTATTTTCCGCTCGCAACGTTCCAGTCGGCAATAAACGCAACCGGCTCGAACTCGAGCAGGAATCAGTGGCGTGGCGTGCTTTGCGATATATCGATAGTTACGCTATTTAAACCAATGGAAATGGATCAATAAATAGGGTGTTCGTAACGAACACCCTAATAATCGATTCTTTACCATAGGTTCAAATGGTAGAACAATCGATACATCGCAATTCACGCCACGCCACTGTCGCGCAAGAATAGTCCCTGCGAAATTTTCCAAGACTCGAGTCATACTCTGCCGTGCTAAGGAGAACGCCGTATGAACCTTCAGACGTTGCCATATTTCCCTCATATAATCCTAATTTACCGGGAAAATCGTGAACTTTTTTCAAATTAAAACTTTGAGATTTTATAAATGGTGCCATTTGTAAAATTTACTTCCAGAAACGTCCCTCAAAATTTAAAATGTGACGATTTAAACACCAAAATTTGTAGCTTAAGTCGGAAATTTCATGTCCAACCTCTCCAATTGACTCGGTCCACTGTGCGGGTCGGCGCTACGGTCCATTGTATGTAGGACCGGATTTTTTTTGACAGATTGTCTTGGTCAGCGACGATCAGCACCCACGGTTAGAGTTCCTACATAGGAAGAGTATGGACAACTCAAAAAATGTAGCTCTTAGGGCCCAAAAGGGTAGGTAGCCTTTGAAAACGAAAAATGTCACTGTCAATCTTTAGACTCACCAATATCAAACGAAAATGGACAAGAAAATTCATAAGTAAGCATTTTTCCGCAAAAATGAGCAAGTTTATGCAAAAACCAAGTCGAATACGTGCTTCACCATGGACATTTCCCAACAATTGTGATTATAAATCGCTCTGGATTATTTGAATTCATACATTGCCTACCCTTTTGAGGTCTAAGAGCTCCATCACATAACCTCAAAATTTTCGACATGTCCATACTCTCCCTATATAGGTACTCTACCCACGGTTAGCGACTTGCGCAGCGGACTTGCGCGCATTTTAAGTGGCGTAACTTTAGTAGAGCTCATGACGTCAGAGGAGACGGCGTCGCGTGCCGAATTTGGTCCAAAACCGGGGCGTCCGTTTCCCCTATCACATGATCTACGCGGCGTGCGCAGGCGCGCAGCTGAGCAAGCAAGTTGCGCATGCGCGATACGATAGAGCTTTCACTCGAACTCCGGCGTCTCGGGTTTCGCTCTCTTAAATTAGTTTACGAAAATATATAACTAAGTAGCCGAATCGGAATCGCGATGCCGCAATTACCTCGCCCAACGAAAGTAAGCCAGTAGGGTGAACGGCAGCCGACGGGTCCAGGGAAGAGGGGGTTGGGGCAGGAAAAGTTGCATGCTTTTTAATTGATGCCGGAATCGCTAATTTACCTAATTAATGATTTTGCCTTGTTTTCGCGAAAATGCGCGCCGCGAATCGAGAGACCTGACAGCATTCTTGCCGCGCAGGACTTCCTTTTGGTACCGGGTGAAAACCGATCCTGGCGCATGCAGGAAGTCGAAACTGGTTTGAATGTTTAGAATTATTGCCAGTGGAGAAAAAGGCGCAAGTAAGAGAGGAAAAACTGGAAATCGAAGGTCCCCGTTGATAACCTGGCACGTCAAAACTAAGAGAAAATACATTTTCTAGAAATAAATGGAAGCAAAAAATATTTGTTTCTCTTAACGAGGGAAATTTTTGTGCCTAAATTATAAGACGACAAGACGTTAAGCATGATGTGTTTTTTTGGTCAAGAAAAAATACGCATTCTATACTTAATACGTTTTAAATACTCGAATGTCTTATATCAATGAACTTTTTCCAGACGTCCGTCATTCTAAAAGAACTTTGTAGGCAAAAATCACCATAAAACTCTTGCATATTTCTGAATTTTTTTTTTTTTTTTTTTATGTACTGTGCAATACTGTGACATCGTGCCGTGCGACATTGGAAATGCTAACTCGTATCGTGGTCTCATCTCCCCGATGACAACTGGAATGAAGCAAAGGGAAAGGAACCAAATCAAATTTCAGAAACAAACAATGAGTTGAATGTAGCTCTGAGCTTAACCAGGTGCTCATTTGCCTCTGTCAAGATTTTGCTTTCGAGAAAAAATAACTTAAATAGGCGTTGAACTTTATCTCTAAAATCGAGTTTTATGGAAGTCTCCTTCAGTCGTGAGTCTCATACTCCAAACCTTTTTCTCGGTTAAATAATGATTTGACACGGATATTGCTCGCCGATGAACTCGACAGTCAAGCTCAACAGTAAATACATCAGTAACAAAAATGTCAGAAAAAGGTAAACTTTCAAGAAGTCATGTACGGAGCGGAGCGTATTTTCTCAAGAAATGTGGCATCTTTTCAAGACTAACCCGAGGGAAAGTGTTGCAACCGCGTCTCAATTGTGTTTGTTTTTCACTACCTTGTCAGGCATCACTATCTTCGTGTTGCCATGTTAATAATGGGATCGGCGATTTATTTCCCATTCTATGCACAACAGCAATTTCAGTTGAAGCTATCAACGCGATCCCTGAAAATAACTCTGAATAGAATTAACTACAAAATCTGTATTACCCTTTGGAGTTGCCGCACAATGGAACAAACTAATGGAAGAGGTCGGACATACAATTTTTGGACTAAAATTTCTAAAATTCATGCTTATTTAGTCACAAATTTAATTTCAAGGAGTGTTCCTGAAAGAAAATTTCGCGAAAAACCCAATGAAACCACCCTGAAACTTTTTTGCTGCATATTTTCGAAAATATAAGCTTTCAAAGTTTCCAGATTTTGACCGACTTCCATAAACCAAGTTCAGTGTGTGCCGCCAACATAGAACGCTTGCAATGCTGCCGTGATAAGGAAGAACGCCGCACAGTGGACTGAGTCAATTAGAGAGGTCGGACATGACATTTTTGACAAAAACTGCGAATTTTTATGTTTATTTCATCACACTGCTAAGTTTAATGAGTGCAATTTAAAGGAAATTTCACGAGGGAACGAATGGAACCACCATTAGAACCTCGAAGTTTTGTATGAACGGAGTTATAAGCGTTTAAAGTTTGCAAATTTTGTCCGACCTCTCTCATTGACCAGATCCACTGTGCGCCGTATGGACATTCGAGAGTTGCCAAATTCCCTTCGATAAAGTGTTTATTTTTTAGGAAAGTTACGAATATTTTTCCTTGAAATTTTCAGGAACTTCAGCTGAAATTGCAAACAAAATTATCTGCAAAATTGGAAGAAAAACATTCACGAGTTTACCAGGAAATTCGTGTTTTATAAATGAAAATTTGGCAACGCCTGAAGGTTCATACGGCGTTCTTCCTTAGCACAGCAAAACAGCAGACACACCTCATCGATCATGATTTTGTTGCTCGAACGGGTTGACCGAGCGCGGCAGGCTCTCCGTCTCGCTGGGAACCAGTGGCGTGGCGTGCTTTGCGATAAATCGATTAATCTGTCATTTAAACCTATGAAAAAGCATCGATGAACAGAGTGTTCGCGGCGAAGACCGTAATAATCGATCCTTTACCATAGCTTCAAATGGGGAAATATCGATAATCGATCATTCACGCTTCGCCACCGATCGGCCGGGAAAATCTCCTAAAAGTCCAAAGGTGACGCAGCGCGGTGCAGCCGGGATGTTGCAACCGCTTGCACCGGGACCGGACCGGACCGGCATAACACGCCGCCGGAGCCAAATGCATCGCTCGCGAAAATCTGGAAGCAGGAATCTCGCTCCCGCGCATTCAGTGCCCCCGCCCCCCCCCTCCTCCCCCGCTGTAGAAAGAGTCCGCTTATTGTCAATACTCGACCCCGGTCCTCGACACAACCGGTTGCACACCACCCGGTTAACTCAAGGTAAAATTTTAAAAAAAACACTCGAGAAAAAATCGTGGCAGGATTGCGGCATTAACAGCTCCTTTGAGACATCGCTATCTGGTTGCGCTTGTCTTGAAAAAGTATCGTTTCACGAGGAGCGCCTGTCCTGGCCCCATGGATTGGCGGAGCATGAGTCTTGTCTAAACGTCAAATTTGTGCGTCCAATACGGCCTTTAGAGCACCACCGTACCACCGTGTTAAAGCAGTAACGCCTAAATGTTTGAAATTGAGTTACCTTCCAAATTCGACTAATAACACGGAGAAAGAAAAACTTCGTGCGTGGGACCCGAAGTTGAGGTCATATGGATCTCTGAGGTTTTTGGATCACGTATCTGAAAACTTGAGGTCGAGCTGCCGAAGTTCGAGTCAGACATCAGAAGTACTCCGGTACATGGCGAAGTGTCTCGATATCTGCCCCGAACTTCGGCAGCTCGACCTCAAATTTTCGGATGGGTGATCAGAAAACTTCAGAGATCCATATTACCTCAACTTCGGGTCCCATGCACGAAGTTTTTTTCTCCGTGAATATGGCCTTTAGAGCACCACCGTATCACTGTGAAGAAAGCAGTAACACCTAAGTGTTGGAAATTGAGTTACCTTCTAAATTCGACTAATGTAATTTAAATTCAAAATCAACTCGTTGCCGTATATTTTTTTCCTCCGCTTTCCCTCAATCTTTCTCTCCCTGTCGGTCTATTTTTGTTTCGATCATTCAAAATTATTGTACAGAAAGATTTTTATCCAGTATCCGGGGATTAATACTTTCTTTCAGGGAATTTCAACAGAATGAACGTCTCAAATCCTCGAGCGTAGAATCGCCTTCGTCTCGAGGGAAAGCTGTAGACATCACTCTTCCGTCCTCTATGTTGCTCCGCCCGTGTTCAGTTTTCTGAATAATGAAGATGCTCTTTAAGTGCCGAGGTGTAGCGGCGCGGCGAAGGAAACAATATTATGTCCGACTTCAATAATAGTAATCGGATCTGGACCCAACTACATATTCGAGCCGGACTCGAACGTTAAAGAAACATTGAGAACATTCATTTTTTCCTACCGACCGGAAGACTCGGTCATCCTGGGAGCATCTCAGTGCTTCGAGAATGTAAATCATGATTTTTCACGAGGGAAAGTATAGTTATTTAGTGACCGCGACCGAACTTACGACTTATGAATTTTCGACGCGCAACGCCATTCCTTTCAACTCAGCGTAGGTTGGAGCATCTTTATGTGATTGGGTTTTTTAGGCGCGGCCTGTCGAATATCTTGCACTTACCTCAGATATCGATAGAAGCCGATTAGGAAACAAGCCGTGCTACGTCGTGATCAATTTTGAAGTTATATTTTTGGAGTGAAGTCCCTCTTGCGTGATCACCCGTCGTCTTCAACTTTCTATAGGAAATTTTTTAGGATTGGGCCAGGGTAGCTACCGCCACCTAGGATTTTCCAGCAGAATTAATGAAGTAAATTCTAAGATGAACCTTTGTTTGAATATTGAAGCATATCAATTCTTATGAAAGCTTAATTGTTGGCCGCTCTCTCTTGTTTTTGAAAACCTTCAATTAAAGCCAAAATCATTCCAACGTGAAACACTGCACATTAGTCAGGAAAATTGAACGACCTCCAAATTCCACTAGAATATATTTGGCCGTTTACCCCAAGGTTTTTTTAATTACATCGAGAAAATACAACTGAATGATTCTTGTGAAATATTGTCTGTGTCTTCAGGTGAAAATTGTATTAAAAGCAAAGCCAGCAGTGTTTTATCAGAAGTTCAACACCTGTAATTTTGTTTTCTTTCGCCAATCAGGTTCCTCAAAGCATATGGCTTTCCATATTTTCTTCATATGCCTCTTTTGCACTAAACTCGTGCACTGCAAAAAGTTCCGAATAAGGATCCCCTATCAGACTGATAAAGAATGCTCATGACTTTTCATGGATTCGGCCACTGTGATAACGGTGTGTTTTAGCAAAAGTTGAGTTACTTGTTGTTGTGTAGTTGAGTATCGATCGATCCATTTTCTGGGTCATAGTGGTGTTGAGACCTGTGTCGTGAGAATAAACTGTAATAATTTTCGAAATTATCGGAGTTCCCTAGCACCCCGGACTTTCCGTCCGGCATTCTCTCAGCTTTTATCCTCCGTTAATCATACCCACTGTCACATCATAATTTTGACTTGAACTCCTCCGCTTAGTAGAAAATACCGTCGGCTGAGTTTCGGTGGCTCACATTCTTCTGGCCTTGGCAACTAATCCTCCACGCATAGGATTTCTTCAAGTATACTTCGCCTTCGAGTGTGTTAGTATTCTATCATCGAGTGAAAACTCGTTTAGCATTGGTATGCGCATGCGATGCATAAAAAAAACCATTTTGAATGATGACCATTTCTCATTTTTGACCGCCCCAAGAAGAACAGAGCCCTCATTCAGTGTTCTCTCGTTTAGTGTAAGCTCTTGAGTCTTGACATTCCGAAAAATTTTAATTCAGGGGTTTGCTGTGTATAGATTTATTATTTTCACTTATTGAAACCTCAAGTTCAAAACCTTGTGGAACTTATTTTACTCTCTAGCACGGTAGGTGTAGGTTTGTAAGGAAATTTATAATGAGAAAGTTTAAAAGGAATTTGTGTGAATGGTGTGCGAATGGTGGACCTCAACAATTTTTGGACAAAATGACCACTCATATTTTTGGAGGCTCATGCACTATGAAAATGACCGCTTTTACGATGTGGTGGTGCATCCTTCGGCGTTATACTGTGGAATACCTGAATAAATCAAATGCATACCGTGAAAAAATAGAATAATTTGTAAATTGCTGCTCCAAAAAATCGACATTTTGATACGAATGTTTCTCAAATTCTATCCTCTTATCAATGGCTACGGTGAAATGCAGCCTATTTGCAAAGTGGCAATTTTACAGGACGAAAACTTTGCCTTTTTTGTAATTTTGAGGTTAAATGAGCAATTTTTTCATTCATTACAGCGTCATTACAGCGCTCCTCCTCAGAATTGCGAAAAACCTATAATCATCAGCTTATGCGTATTTCATAATATAGAATGCGGCAAAGTCGCTAACTCGTTTTCACCAAAATTGTCAGTTTAGGCGATATTGTCCCTTAGCCCTCGATATGTACTATATTCATCAAATACGAAGGGACCAAACTATATACCTAACCTGACTTCTTTTTTTTTTTGTTTCAGGTGAGTCCACATTATCCTCCTCTCGTCGCCCAGGTTACTCTACATGGGTGAGTCATACTTTTCAAAATTTTATGTAGATAATGACGGACACCAACTCTCATTCACAAGTGAACATTACAAGCACCTCGCGCCGCCAACTAATACAAAATTCTGTCGTGCATCGGGCAAAATAGCGTATCTTACCAGGGTCTCCATTAGAGTTACGTGAGTCAGGTTATTGCGGATCTGAGTGGAGGAGCCAGATGAAACTGCGCACGTATCGACGGGCCATAAAGATACTCTTATAATAAACGAGAGGGCTGCTTCTCTCCCAGATAACATCAAGAGAGAGCCAAGTCTCGATTGTGAAGTTGCGGTTGTTTTAGTCTTTGAATCCGGCCGTGTTAACGTCTTGTTGTGCCATTACACAGAGAAAAGAAAAAACTTTGGCAGTATTATCTGATCAGTTTGGTTCAATGTTCCTCGAGCCATAGACCTAAAGCATCGGTTACTTGAATGAACTGATTTCATCAAATCAAAGGTAAGTCACTACACGATCGTGCGAAAGCTAATGTCACACGATCAAACCGTGCTATTAATTTATCAAAGTCATCTGTTTTGATTGGCGTTAATCATCGAATAAGCCTATCACAGTCTTTCATGGGATGTGACCTCGTCCGTTTGACGGCTAGATTTGATCGTGTGATGTTAGCTGAACGGTGTGCCGATCGTCATGTGACGTGGCTCCAAGATGTCTTTTGATCATTGAGTGAAGTCAGCCTCTTTCGTTTCGCAACCCAAGTAATCGAATCGGGTGTAATTGGCCCATTGAGTCACTTATGGGAGTTTAACTCATTAGCTAGGACATTAAGTAGTTGTTCCCTTGCTGAGCTTTGAATAATTATTAACAGTTTACAGTTCATACTTAAGAGTTTATCCACGATTCTCACCTCGTGCTGAAAACTGAGGTTCAATAATTTAGTAACCACACCTTGAAAATTAAATTAGTGTGCGGATACAAGCCGAAACGTATTTTTGGTTCCAGTTGTTCTTGAAATTATTTTGGAAGTGAAGGAGATGGGAAAGTTTTTGGCTAGTTTTCATTACTCCTTTTATTGCAACCAACCAAACGTAAGCCATTTTTGCGGTATATAGCGTAAAAAAATGAAAAATATAAAAATAGGTATAAAAGTGAATTTTACAACGTAGTCCCAGGTTTTGACATAAAATGTATTCATTTTGAACTGCAATGAAAAAATTTTTGGTTTTGTTTTTTTTCTCTTAATTTTTTTTCCTTCGCGACTCTTGACGTCTCTGAATGCCATTTTCCTCACAGTCTAAAGTGGAAGTCATGAAATTTCACTAATTTCGTTGCGCTAATAGCGTCGGGGAAGAGAGTTTAGCTCAACTTACGTAACTCCGAAAAACTTGTTTAAAGATCAAACAGTTTAGTCAAGAGTCCCGGCGCTAAAATTCTTTCCGTAACAGCCGAAATTTTTTGGAGACAACTAAAATTCAAAGGGGCTTTTAGACAGGATTTCAGCGTTTATAAATCAATGCGACGCTCTTGCTGGGTCCATTCTGATATTTTTCCTCGCAGAAATTTATTTTAGAACGATGATTAAGCCACTCGAAGTTTTAACCATCTCAAAAGCCACGTTTTCATAATGCTAGCTTTTGACGGAGACCAACACTCGTTTGAATGCGTGGTAAAGAATCGATTATTAAGGTGTTCGCTGCGAACACCCTGGTAATCGATCCTTTTCCATAGGTTTAAATGACCGATCAATCGATATATAGCAAAGCACGCCACGCCATTGGACTGTAAGTGTGAACGATGTGGAGTCGGAAAGCGTACGAAAAATCTCAACTATGAATTGGCTCCTATCCCCAGTCCCCAGCTACCGGGACTGTATTTATTATTCGCTAGGAACGAAGCGAATGTTCTAATGCAAATTTATGACAGTGAGCCCCGCACGGCCACAGGATGAGAATGAGAAAGCCGCGTGCAGTGTTTTGAAAGTGAGAATTCCTCCTGGCTCTTGTCGTCGACAGAAGGTCAGACTGGTATTTTTTAAGTTGTGTGCGTCAAACACCTCCTTGTATTGCTCCTGCCATCGTCTTCGTTGTCAGATCGAGGTTCATTCTGTGATTCCCTCCATCAGCAAGTTACTTGCATTTTTCACAGAAATGCATTTTGATTACTCATATTTACAAATTAAAACATTCAAAATGCAATTTCGGTCTGGATCCATAATCTTTACGTCGGATTTTTACTACATAATTCGTTGTTTCCTGAACAAAGGAACGTAACTCCATTCTGAGGTGTCAAAATTGACTCCAACAATCCAATTTTTTACGAGAATGCATGCATGCAATATTCTTCCAACATTTTCTGGTTTTTGCATGAGATCAGAAGAAAATTCGTTAATATTTCCAGTCAGAAATTCCCAAGATTCTCCTGGTAAAAATTCAATTTGCGGATGAAATTTGGCAACATTGAAATATAGTTACGTTCATTCTTGAGGAAGACGACGAATTAGGCAGCTTGACTTGTTCTTTTCGGAAGTGTCGACTGTTGAGGACTTCCAAAGTTCAGTATTTATTATCCTTCATTGAAAAGTTTCTCCTTGCGCCTTGTTCTCAAATGATTTGTACCCAAGCTCAAAAAACAAGGTATTTGTCGTGTGAGTCGGTCTCCAACCGAGTTAAATCATTCGAGTAAAAGTTGTGACGGAAATGACGCAGTATTATAAAGATCAAAAGTGATTTTCATGTCAACACAGTCTTCGATTATTCTCCGTACTGAACTTTCGAACACTAAGGCTATTTAGGGAGTTTTACGGCCATTCCACCCTGCTCTTGAAGCTTTGTCAGCTCTGAGATATTGCAAATTTACGAATTTAGTGACGTACGTTTCATTTGCGAATCTAAATTTGTAGGTTTCTCCTGTCGTGAAATCATTTCCTTTACAAAACTCTCGTCACAGGTTGCCATGAAACAAACTCTACGTCGTAGTCGAATTGAGCATTTAATCAATATTAGTGTACTCTGCTGGGAATCATTTTCTCTGTGCGTTGAATTTTTCCCATATGGTTTCCAATTATCATGTATTCGAGTGAGGAGAAAACTTCATTGTAACTCGAATGGATGATTTGTCGAGCAATATGGTATTCAGGCGGAAATTTAGCCCACGCCGGTTTCGCAATTTTGGCGTGCGGAGGTCCAATTCACTAATATTAATGTTAAAAATGAATGATTAATCCCTTAAAAATGTCGCAAATTAGCAATCTTTGGCACTTTGCATGCAAGGGTTCAGGTGTTATTTCGATAAAGTATAATCATGCGCATCGGCATAATGTAGGTGTGGGTAATGGCTTTCAAAATCGTGATCTCGGCTCGGAAGCGCCTTCAATTTTTGTGATACTCCACGCTTTGTCTCGGAGTTAGTTTAGTTGCTTATCCTGTCTGAACCCAACTAGGGCCCCGGATTTTACCACACGCTCTCCTGGGTGTCCCTTTTACTACCATGCTTTTACGGAAGAAAGAGTGTCCATTCACATGGAAGTCAAAATTATCAGTGCTCTTCTCTTGTTCCTTTTTTCAGAATTGTATACTTTTCTACAAATTGCTGGTGATTGCTAAATGCCTGCGGCATAGACAGTTAATTTTGAAAAAGTAATATTCAAGTATTTTGAATAAACTTTTGTCGCGAAAATACGTCTCTCAACTATTTATTATTCACTCTGTCAAGTTATCAATTTTAACGTGACCACTTATTCAGAAGCGTTGCAATTCTAGGGTCATAAATTGACTGAATTGAACGATGGATTTCTTACGAAACTTACAAATTTGACAGAGCTAATTAGAGACAAATGTTTTCGATTAGAAACTCCACCAACGAAATCGTCGGCGAGGTTTTGCGCACCAAGATTGGCTGCCGCTGGATTCGCCATCTTCGGAACCGACGACCAATACAAGTCTCGGTGCAGTGATCGAACGCGCTTGCCCGACATGCACCATGCGGTACCGTGCAGTGCACAGTCGCAGTTGCAGCGGCCTTGTGACCCACTCGCCGCGGCCGGCGCAACTTGCTCGCTTGGGTCACAGAGAAAGTCCCGGCGTCCCCCCCCCCCCCCCCNGGTCTAGGAACCTGATGACATCAGCCTCGTCCGGAGCCACTTCAACTTTTTGCTCGTAGCCTGTTGTTGATACCGATCCGGCTCCTTGTTCATTCATTCGTTCATTCATTTGTCTTACTTACCTCCTTCGGGCTCCGTGCCACGGCTCCGAGTTTCCACGTCCCCGGCTCCTACGGGGAGTCGCTGCTGCACAACGCACCGCCGTTTCTCTCTCTCTCTTCAATAGGTTTCGATTCTTGCGATCGGTGAAATTGGAAGAGCCTCGCTATTGTTTGACGATGAGTCTGAATCGATACCATCGAAACCTACTCAGTCGTAAATGTCTCAACTGGGACGTAGCGCGACGCCTGGAAACACTATCCAAAAAATCGATGAGCCTGAATGAGTGCAGATTCGTACGATGTTTTGTGATGTATCGAATCTGTGAGAGACTTGAACGCCCGAGGATAAAAGTTGCTGAAAATAAAGGTTGGAATTTTCTATCCTGGGATGGTTTCCCGCCGCCTTCATCATTCGTTTCGATCAAAATTCCATTCGAATCTAATCCTTTTTCCCCCCCTTTTTTTACAATTGTTTGTAATATTAGCATATTGCCCGTCGATTTATCGGCAGGTTTTCAAAAGTTTCAACAAAACAATTTCAAAATAGGCTGTTCGTTCTTCAACGAATGTCCCGCAATAGCAGTGATTTATATTAATTTTTCAGTGGATGCAGTCTAACCCACAACATTGATATTGCTTCGTCAGTAAATTTTTCCTGCAGAATTATTTTTCTCTTGTCTGTCTGATGTAATTTTCAAACGATCTCGGAGGAAAATCCTAGGTACCCTCTTTTTTGCTGCGTACTTCACCTGGAAGGTGGCCAGGTTGAGTTCATTTCTTCAAACGCTAGATTTTCTCGTGTTAAGAATAATAATGTTTCGGATACAGCGACATTGTGTCATAGCCAGCAATAAAAAATGTTTTAGAGAAACGTACACGCCTACGATTTCATCGGCTACTTTTACTGCTGTCCATCGACCGCCAACTCTCGGGCACCCATTCTCTCACGGTCTAGGATGCAAACATTATCGACGAAGTGAGAAAACTTTCGCGGCCTTGGATTTAGAAATTTGTGAAATTTATTGCTCGTGCGGAAGATTAAAATTGCGTACGTGCGCCGCGGTGCGCTACACCGTATTGCTCCATGTCCGTCCGGTTTTTGTCGCTTTTTTCTTTCCCCGACCACGCTCACGGCGCACCCGCTACACTGCCATCCCCTAGGGTTTACAAATAGTACGTGGGAATTACTTATTTTCCGACACCGAAAAAATAATCGCTCGCTTTCCAAGCCAGGGATTAGTCACCCATGTGTCAAAAGTGATTTGGAACTCTCAGTCTGTCTCGAAAGTTCGTGGGGTGCGTTTTCGGGGCTCCTTATCCCGGGTGCGACCCCCTAACCAATCAGAAGTCATCCTTCATGTGGGTTTTTCAAGTTTTGGGGGAAATGTTCATAAATAGCGTTCATCCGCCAAAATGAGTAAATTTCGCAAAAACCAAGTCATTATACGTGCTTTACCAACGATCGATCGTAATGGTTGTATTAATTAATCACTCTGGATAATTTGAATTCATTGATTGGCTCCCTTTTTGGTCCCTCAGAGCTCCATGACGTATCCTCAAAATGACCGACATGTCCGTACTCTTCCTATGTAGGTGCTTTAGTTTTTCGGTGTAATTTTTGCGCGTTGATACGGGAATACAATTTTTGGCAGAAAAAGATTCGTCAACGCGGCACTCTGCAACCCCCTCCTCTGGATTTCGCGCGGTGTACGCGAAACTTTCACGCAGAATCCGCGAGCACCTTTCTCCGCGGCCGGCGGCGCGGCGGAGCGATCGAGTGTTCGTTGAACTTGACACTTGGCGAGCGGGGTCCGCACGGCGCGGGAGTGACATCACCATGTTTGGCCGCGCGCCAAAATCGAGTTTTGGGCCGCCGCGGCTCATCGTAATAGCCCCCACCCCCGCCCTCTCTTCCGCCTCCCGGGGGGCGGGTGATCTTGAGCCGGGTGCTGCGTCCAGTCTGGTGTCGCGGAATTGAGTCATGCCCCGCGATTTCACTTTCTTCCGATCGAAATCGAAACGCCAGATGACGCCGCCGCCAACGCCAACGGCAAAACGGTTCCTCGTCTACTCCTCGTCCACCGGCGCGCCCCCGGCAGCCATTCTCGATTTCCCACGTTGGCAACATTGTTTTTTCTTCATTTAAATCCATGTAAAACAATCGATTTTTGGTGAGGCAGCTTGCCTCTCCTATAATCGGTATTTTAAATGGATTTAAATCGGGGAAGAACAATGCCAACTTTCAAGGATCGACACTGCCAGCAGCCCTGACCGTCACAGCCTGGTCCTCCCTGTTAATTCGCATTTGCAGCCTCTCATTTCACGTGTCTCTCCTGACTTGATTTTGCGATAAAAACAGAACTAAACAAGGTACGATTCCAAACATTTCGATGTATTTTCCCCTCTTCAAAAATTCACGAGGAATATAATTTGCGTCATCAAAATTGCCTATACTAGCTCCCGCCCAAGATATCACTTAACTTATAACATCCTCCTGTTATGTCAATCATAATTGTTCCGACTCCTCTGCAGCAAAATTGTCACTCTTTTAACCTAATTGATCCAGTCCAGACTCCGAGCCTCAGGAAATAAAATATTCCCTACGTAACGGAGCTTGTCATAGTGGAAGGAAGCGATCTGCCGGTACCCGCAAGGGATTTCTGGAGCCGGGGTTCCGGAAATCCTTCATTCGCAAAGAGCGAATGATAATTATGGGAATTATCGGGTCTGATTGTGAGTTTGCCACCACCCGACCAAGGATGGAAGTGATGCAAGCTCTCCGCGATGAGCGCCGGATGTGGCTACTCAGTGTGGGGTGTCAAAGCTCTTAATCAGTAGCCTAGCGGGTGCTTGGACGGGTTATCCCAAGGCTTCACTTACGGATTCCTTCTCCACTACCGTTATTGGTGTCTTTGATGTAACCGAGTGGAGAAGCGCCTTAACAACGCCTCCTCAAGAGTTTCCTAATGGTCAAGCACTCTTGAATCCTCTCTTCAAAGTGAACGCTATCATCGGAAGCCGAGAGATATCTCACCTAAACTTTCCGTATCATGATGTCATGATCAAGTCCTAAACATTGCCAAGTTATTTCCTGAGTTATGTTTTCTCAGGAACCTATGAAGCTTCACGAATCATTTTTACAGAAATATTTAGAGAAAAGCCGTACCTTTTTTCAGCTTTTTGTTTCATTGAATATTCGGTTTTAAATGACATGGTTACTCGGGAATTATTCTGCCGGCCCTTTTTTAGATTCTAAAATGTGTACAGTTATGAGTGAATTTAAACAAGTTCGTTACTCTGATAGCATGTAAAATGTTGCTTCTGAAAGTAAACGTTTGAATACTGACACCTCGATTATTAATTTCCTTAACTAAGTTTTCTGTGAAGGATTTATTTTTCAATTCAAAAAGTTTTTTAATCTTCAATCTCATCAGCTATTAAACACACACAAAAGTAATGTTATCAGCATTTTAATAAGCTTTTTCGCAGAATTATTTTTGAAATTTTAAGTAGGTGAATAAGCTCTTAAATGACTATATAATGAAATTATTTTTTTGAAAATTTGTTATTCATTTTCCGGTTCCATTCAATGCAGCCTGTAATAACCGAGAAGATTTTCAAAATCCGGAACCAACGAGAGTCCATACAAACTAAGTTGACGTACTTTTTGAGTGAGGCAGAAGATCCGCCATGTTGATTCCTACATTACCTCCGATGCTACATTGCAGCTCTGCCGTGCTAAGGAAGGACGCCGTATGAACATTCGAGAGTTGCCAAATTTCCTGAGATGAAATGTTTATTTTTGACGAACGCTACGAATATTTTTCTTTTAAATTTTTAGAAACTTTTGGTGAAATTGTGAACAAAATTATGTGAAAAATTGGAAGGAGAATATCCACAAGTTTACCAGGAAATTCGTGTTTTATCAAAGGATATTTGGCAACGCCTGAAGGTTCATACGACGTTTTCCCTTAGCACGGCAGAACTGCCTGGCTGATTTTCTGCCATACTCTATGCAGTTATCTAGCCCTCCTCCACGATCGCATTTAATCAGGGAGATAAATGACTTGAAGGATCTTGAGGAGATAGTCTGGAGGTAAATAAGGTCAGCAGACGTATTTTGTATTCTGAGCCGTACTTTTCCCTGGATTTTCGAGTTAAGCGGACAATTGAGTGGCAGAAAGTGAGCCAGAAGCAGTGGTCGAGCTGGTGTCATTGCTCATTGAGGAGGCATTTGTTTCCTCAGCGACAGTGACCGGTAACGAGTGGAGAATAGTGAGTAGACCGCAAGTAGGACAGCCGACAGCCGACAGTCAGTGGTCATTCATGAAGATGAAGAGCAGAAGACGCTGGACCTGACTGACTCATCGGTGCCACACGCCGGTCCGGTAGTCCTGCGGTCCCTGCCCCTAATTCACCTCCTGGATCCCTCTTGACCCCTCAACACTGCCGTGCTAAGGAAAAACGCCGTGTGAACTTTCAGGCGTTGCCAAATTTCTTTAAGTAAATTACGGATTTTCGGGGGAATCTGTGTATATTTCTCCTCCAATTTTTAAGGTAATTTTCTTCGCGATTTCACCTAAAGCTCCTAAAAATTTCAAAGGAAAATATTCATAACTCTCTTCCGAAACGAACATTTTATTGAGGGAAATTTGGCAACTCTCGAATGTTTATATGACGTTCTTCTTCTTCTTCGGCAGAATCCTTCATACATTTTATTTTATCCTTCCAATATCTCTAAATCCCACTAAATCTGTCTCGAAAGAGGAAAAAAAGGTAGCGAAAGTTTACTCACAAAGAAGAATCCCCCCTCCTCCCCCTGTAATAATACGCTCATTAAAATAAGAAACTTATGTTTACCAATCTATCTAGACGAACAAACCCTCTTTTTAGTTTTACAAATAATTAGAAACATGTAGTGAAGTGTTCTATGACATGAGGTAGACCGGGAAGCGTTCAAGAGATATATTATTTTGTTTCGTTGGCGTTTTTTGGGGGAAAAACACACACAAAAAGAGGAAAAATAACACAAAATTTTGATCAATATGGAAAGTGGAGCAACAAGTCTTCGGTTTTCTGTATTTTTCCGTTGTTTTCTGTGCTAAATTTTCGGTAAATTGAACCAAAATCAACAGAAAATCTGGGTTGCTTTGTGTTCCACTTTCACTCGGAAACACACCATGTAAACCCTCTGCGATTTAATTTTCGGCGAGCACTTGCTTGCAAGCAACAAATATGGTGATTTAATTAACATTTTCATCGATCAGCAAACTGCTAAAGTACAAATTTTTACCCGAATCTAGTGGGAGGTTTAGGACTTTCATTAGAAACAAGATGTATTGTTCAATGTGAAAGTTAAATGCAGTTAGCCCTGCAGCAGAATTAATTTGTTGCAATTTTTCCCTCGTACAGGCGGTCTCTAAGTCGTTCCCTCAAGCAACTGAATGAGAACGTAAAGCTCTTCATGCATGTTTTAAGATGATAAAAATGCACCTTTAGTCAATGAATCAATAAATAAGTTTGTTCACCACCGCAGTAATCGCGCGGTGGCTTAATAGGCCCTCTCTAGAGGTTCTTTGCACCACTGGCCGTGAATAATGCATGAGTAAATTTTAAGAGAAAGTGAAAAAAATATCGGCAGATATTCCAGTATTAAAACCGGTGGCAGTAACCTCTCTTTGAAAAAGCTATGAGTCATACTATCAACAGAGCTTATACATTTAGTTAAGCTGTTCCGTAATCTGCTTTTGTCATGAAAAAACGGGCATTAACCATCGAAGGCTCAATGCTTTTCGTTTCGTTTTTTCATACGTGTTGTTTACGAACTCAAGGGTATGTCAAGACCTAGAATATGATTTCCGATTTTGTTGCCAGAAATTTTATCCAGATTTGACGATAAAATTAATACCCCTACAATAAGACATGCAGACAGCAGTGTTACGTATTTATTAAGTACATTATGATATCGAATACCGAATAGTTATCGAGAACCAAATAAACCGAGAAAAAAAGAAAATCTCTGATAACTAAACCATTTCTCACGAGACTTTTTTTAATGAAATTCTACTATTTCGAACCGCGAGCCTCGTGCCTGTTAAATTTCTAAACCCAATTTTTAAAAAAAGGAGGAAAAAAAACAAAAAAAAAACAAAACATCAAAGCGCCGTAGCGGTAGCAAACCTCATATCCACTATCTCTTCATTCTTCAGGTGATTTTTTAGGTGTTTGTCGAAAACACCCTGTTAATCGATCCTTTTCCATAGGTTTAAATTGCAGATCAATCGATATATCGCAAAGCGTGTGTTATGTTGTAAGCAGAGTAACAGAGAGCGCGAAAATTCCAGGGTAGCGGCATGGTAAAGCATCACCTAGCTATGAGGATTTTTCGGTCAACTTTCTTGACCACGCGTTCAAGTCTCTACGGCATTTTGTATAGAACAAGCAGTGCTTACTGCCGTGCTAAGGAAGAACGCCGTATGAACATTTGGGAGTCGCCACAATTCCATTGATAAAACATCTATTTGTGACAACATTTATGCATATATTCCCTTGAAATTTTCAGATATTAGATTAAATTGAGTAAAAAACTGTCTGAAAAGTTCTTCACACTGAGGGCCCGATTCCTATCGAATTACTGCCAGCAGAGGCGTTCCTTTTAGATCATAGCAGCGCTCGAAACGAAGCACGAACAAGTGAATCGTTGAATGTTGAAACTATCTGATGAGCCCTAGAAAATAGGTATTCTAACGGCCATCAGAACTCGTGAAGAAATGGACTCGTTAGGTTTTAATATGGACCGATTCAAGTGCCCAATTCTGAACATCGCGAACTTATCCGCGTCCAGTAATAGTGACCGCACGCCGCACATGAGATCCGCCGTGCTCCGTAAAAAAAACTCCGTATAAGTCATCAAGCGTTGCCAAATTTCATATTGGAAATCACGAGTTTTCAAGAAAATTTGCGAATATGTCTCTTCCGATTTTTCGGAGGATTTTGTCCGTAATTCGATCTGATAAGTCTGGAAAGTTCAAGGAAATATATTCATAACTTCCCTCGGAAACAAATATTTTCTGAGAGGAAATTTGGCAATGTTGGAATGCTCTTACGGCGTTTTTACTTAGGACGGCAATATGAGATGTGAACGGATCGCAGTCGCGCGCACCCGATCCTGGCAGCAAGACGTCCAACTTGTTTCTTTTTATGGACAAGTTGGAGGGTCAAATCGTCGCTCCTCTAACGTAATGGCGTATCTCAATTTTCACGTGAGCCCTATTCTCCATATTACTCCATGCTTTCTGGGGCTCTTGTGAAAACAGAGATACGTGAATTTAATGGAGCAATAATCCCGATGTACATTCAACGAGCTCACACTGCCGTGCCAAGCAAGAACGCCAAGAAGAGCCATAAGGCATTGCCTAATTTCCTTCGAAAAATCACGCATTTCCGCATGGTAAAGCATTAATGAGGATAGGTGTTTTGGGTATATTTCGGAGTAGTCATTATTGGAATATGAATTNCACAAAGTTCAGAATGATTTTAATTTTTCTTATCTTTCAAAAGTTCAAAGAGTTCCGAATTTTATAAAATTCAAAGTTATTTTAATTTTCCTGAACTTCTGGTTTCACAAGGTTCAGAATTAACTACCGTCACTTCAGTTCTTCACAAAATTTTTAATTTTTTTTTTTTTTTTTAAATTTTAATTTTAATTTTATTTTTCACAAATGGGGTTTTAATTTTTAATTTTTAATTTTTAATTCATCCCTTCACAAGATGGTTTTAAATTTTTTTAATTTTAGACACAAAGAACGGGGTTTTAGTTTATATTATTCGGTGCACAACATGATGAAAGTAGTTTTCAGTTTTTGCCCTTTTCCGAGCATCGAGTCACATTATTCCACAGGAACCACAAAACACATTAATCCACAGGACGACAATACCGCGTCGCGTTCCGCGTAATCCTGGGCCCATAACCTAATGAGGATAGGTGTTTTGGGTATATTTCGGAGTAGTCATTATTGGAATATGAATTACATATTTTATTGAAAGAAAACAGAGAACGTGGTCCGACGAGGAGATGTATTTGCGAACTAGCTAACAAAGGGGAAGGGGCTGCTATACGCAGGTGCTTATCAACATTGAAATAAGACTCGCAGTATGAGTCGCCATAAAGCGACGTTGTCAAGATTATGATTAATTCCAGGGTTCAACAAGCATTACCTAACTATGCGGATTTTTCGGTCAACTTTCTTGCTCGCGCGTTCAAGTCTCCACGGTATTATATTTTCATTTCAAAGATTTCACTCTAAACTAGTCTCGGTATTTTCGTTTTCTCTTGAAGGGCACTCACACGGACATTGAATTGTATAGAACAAGCAGTGCTTATCGGTACTGCCGTGCTAAGGAAGAACGCCGTATGAACATTTGGGAGTTGCCAAATTTCCATTGATTAAACATGTATCTTTGACAACATTCATGCATACTTTCCCTCGAAATTTTCAGATATTTTAGATTAAATTGCGTACAAAACTGTCTGAAAAGTTTGGAAAACAATACCCACAATTTTTCCAGTAAATCCGGTTTTTATCGGAGGAAACTTTGCAACGTTTGAAGGCTCATACGGCGTTCTTCCTTAGCACGGCAGAGTAGATCAAGCCCCCAGCCGCTATGCGCTACCCGGCCTAACCCACAGCGAGCGCTTTGCGGGTCCCGCGTGAACTAAGTTTCCAAAATCTGGATAATGCACCGGGCTCATCTAGGGCCGATCACCTGTCGATAGCTGTTAAAATTGTACAAATTGGTCAACAGAGCGCCAGAACGAACTGTGAATGAAAAATGTAGATTTAGGTGGTCAGAGAGCGTGCGGTAATGATTCAATGTTTTTCCTCTTTTTTTCTTAGGAAAGCGTAAAAAAGGGCTATGTCCAAGCACTGAATAGCAATGGTTCCTCTCTATGTTCGCCAGAAATGCAATCAAAGTCAAAGATAGGAGCCAACACGTGGATGGATTTAGTGGATATCACTACTGATGGTGATTAGAACTATATAGCGGGGATTAATACTGGCGGAGTATAACTGCCGTGATAGCGAAGAGAGCAATAACTGCATTTCTGCACGAGCCATGATCAGCACTTGCTTTCATGTGTCTCGAGGTTCATCTCAGCATGCACTTACTGCTCTCCTCGCTATCACGGCAGATAAGATCAGCCTATCTATAGTATTTATCGCAGGACCTATCGAGTAAATGAATGACCACGTGTGTCGTGGATCCGAGGACCACTAGGCGTTTCGCTGGAGGGCACGTATGTCTTCTCTGACACTATACGGCCACTACCGAGCCCTTTTACTTGATGCCTGGCGCTTGAGCCTGAAGTTAACATGTCGAGTCGTTGGATTCGTGGTCTCATTTTGACGTGGGCTCGTGAGACACGCATCGGCTTACGCACGCTTGCCCCGCTGAAGCCGTGACGTAACGCAGCGCCCTCTGGATCGCTCCCCCTTCTCCCGGTCAGGACACCATCCCGATACCATTACAATGTTGCCAACGCCGCGTTCTGGTGATGGATCAAATTCGATATACTGGAAAAAAAACACATTGGATCTAGAGTCCAGACTCTTAAATACATCGACAAGAAAAAATACTCTTGATTCAATCAGATTTAAGCTTAAATCAAGAACCAAGCCTCTTAATTTGAGCGGATTTCCTTTTAATTTAAGCTTAAATCTGATTGAATCAACAGTCCTTTTTCTTTTCAATGTTTTCAAGAGTCTGGACTCTAGATCCAATGTGTTTTTTATCTCTCAGTGAATGAACGTTTCCTCTTTATTTACCAAGGGTGCAGAGAATGTACGGTCATCGCTCGCGCGTGGCGTGCGGAAATTGGCGAGTGCGTTTTTCAACATTTTTCAATGAAATTTTTTGTGTGTATGTACAAGCCGCTTTTATGGCGCTAGGGCGCTCTGCGAGGTGCGATTGTATCGATATCGATTGGTTCAACATGTAATTATAGCCTCAGAGTAATCTTAGGGAACGGGTTTTTTGTGATAGATTTTTGATACTCATGAGTGCAAAATGGCAATGAAGAGTGCGATTGTTAGGAATTTTCTCATTTTCAGCTTTTTCAACTTATGTCATAAAATTCTTGTTTGAGGTTATGCTCTATTGTTTTGAACCAAACGATACATCGAGCCACTATCGAAAATGATCTACCTGTCATGTGTAAGGAGAGTGTGTACGTGTCCAAAATTTGTCGAGGCATTTCAAGAGTTTTTTCAACAGTTTGTCTTATTATACCAATGAGGCTCCCTTCTATTACCTCTGATTTTTGACGTCTCGTAAAAGCAAAACTCAACGCTATTTCGAGGGATTTCAGGGCGTGTATTATACAATTTACGGTTTAGATCACATTTTACGTCATGGACGTCATATCCAAGTAGTTAGTGTGGTATGAACATGTGCAAAGAATGTCGGAGAAGAGAATGCCCAAACAAGTTTTAATCAAAGACGACGGGGGCATGCAAAGGTGGCGGCAGGGCGTTAACGAAGAGACGTTGCGTTCGTTGTCAGTTGCCCCCGATGACTTTTGGGAAGACAGGCACATGTGGCGTTTCGGTGTCGCAGAACACCAGTGTGCGTTGAGGGAGCGACTTTAATGTATGTATGTATGTAAATAACATTCACAGATGTGATGGGAAATTTTGGAGTTAAGAATCTTAATCTCAGGTCAAAATTTAACAGGTACCCTGAGAGCGTGAAATATTTTAACATGGATCAAATCCGTAAGAACTGAGAGCATAAAACCAGACCATAATGAAACCAACCGATCAATGGAAACACTGGCTGATTTATCGAAAAGCTCCAACGCAGTTACAAACTAGGAAAAAACTGAGCTTACGTACATAAATAAAGCCGCTTTCACAGCGCAGCCTCGCGCTCTGCGACGCCCAATCGCCATTGCCCCGTATCCTCCTAGAGATCATTAGGCAATTAGCACCTCCTGATCTACTCCTCCACTCCTTGTCGCCAACCTTTCACAAAAAAGCTGAGCTTACACCTGGAAATCTTAAAACGTCAGAAAGATGTTATGAGAGTTGTCAAGACGTTTGAAAATATTATCACGACGTCACAACCTCAACCACTTAACGTCTGTTATGGGATTTCAGAGTCGGGCCCCCGGCTAGGGATGATGCCGTGATTTCTAGATTCCTGCCCGTCCGTCACTGGCGCGCGCGGCGCTTACATCACTTTTAATTACAATTATAATTTCAAGGAACTCGCCAAACGGCGCTTACGGAGGGAAATAAATCAGTGTAATTTAAATTTACATGAGCTCCAGTTGGTCCGTCGTCGCTCCACACTTCTCGGGCGGTGCGCGAGCAATCGTTGCGAAAATTTTCAAACTATCAACGTTTGAAATTCGATAACCGGTAGTTTAGGAGTAGTTTAGGAGGGACGTAGCTCTAGGTTGCAGGCTAATTGCGCTCTGTTTCTTAATTGCTCCACGCCAGAACTGGACGCTGCACAGCGAGTGCTCCGAAATTAGTGGCGTTTTGACGCGCCGCACAGTGGATTGAGTCAATACGAAGGGTCGGACAAAATTTGGAAACTTTAAAAGCTCATAACTCCGTTTATACGCAATTTTGAGGTTCTAAAAGTGGTTCCATTGGTTTTCTCGTGAAATTTGTTTCCAGAGTCACCCCTTGAAATGTAAAATACAACGAAATAAACAATAAAATTTGCAATTTTAGTTAAAAATTTCATGTCCGACCTCTCTGATTGACTCGATCCACTGTACGCCGGTGCGTCAAGTGCTTTGATTGATTCGAGGCGCAACATCAAAAAAGGGGTGTGTTTTTTGGGGCGAATTGTAATCTGTTTGGAACTTGTGGTAAGAGGCGTTCATGTGTGTGAATAATTATACCCATGGTTGATCATGCCTAGAGCTAGGGGAGATATCAACAGACAGTATTCTTTGCGCAGAAAGTTATTTTACCAATTGGAGCCGTTTTGCTATAATGAAAATACTTTTCCTAGGAGCAAGATGAGATAAAATTAATCACATGAAATAGTAAAAACATTGAGTCAGGACGTATTGTTGGGACGACTTCGATGAATTTGAAACTTCGATTAAAATAATAATTTAATCCGAGGAAATTGAAGCTGCTGCAAAATGCATGAAAACCGGGACGTTTCAAGTTATACTTACAACCTAATTTTCAACCGGAAAAAGAAGTCAAAAATTAGTCGTCGATTCCCTGTTAATACGAGACGAGACTGATCACGAAGTAAACTGAGTAAATAGTATACAAAGTAAACAGTCTTGGCATTTCAAGGAATTTTCCTTTGACCTTCTCTTTCAACGGAAATATCGTAAGTTTATCATGCAGAGTATTGGCTCTACACAAAGAAACAATGTGAATAAATTGAAAGAGGTAGTTTTCTTCATCTCCTGAAGATGGACATCTTGCCAACGAGATAATTTTGTTTTGCCTTCAGCGGAAGACTAAGAAGATAAATCCTCCAATGATTGATTTACCAATCAATCTCACTCATGTTTTCCCTCTCCAAGGGGCCCTCTCCAAATTACGTAACACTATAGGAAGGAAGGGGGCTGGGTTCGAAGAGACCGTTACGCCGTTTTGGTTTTAAGTGTTAAACGAGAGGGACCTACGTCACAAAAGCGTTACTGAGGGGACGGCGTGGACGTCAAAAATGCCGAAAAAGTGCGTTATAATTACGTAATTTACAGAGGGCTCCCAACTCTTTTTTATTGTTCTGCCCGTCCAATAGGTTTCTTAAAGTTCTGTTTGTTTTGTTTGTTTCAGGTAAGGGTCCATACCTCTGCTATCCCTAATTTCAGTCATAACCTAAGATTTTGGGCAACACATTTGGCTGCCTAGTGTTCATGTTGTCGTAAGTAAACCGGAACAGAAAGATTTCTTCCTCACTAAAACTTGGTCTTTCAAAATTGAGCAATATTCTACATATAAGTCCCCTCGAAATATTACGTAGTGTCGCTGGAAATGACCATTTTTCATTATTTTTTCGAGTATAATGTCGTCTCCTTACCCGAGCTGAAGGGATTATCAAGGGTGACTTGACCTCTCATTCTTCACAACAACCACATGTAAAAACAGCCTGATTTTCGGACTTTTCTTGTTAAGAAACGACATTAATTTCTATGGAAATCTATGAGAAAAGACCATTTTCGGTTTTCAGATCCATGTTCACGGCAATGTATTTCACTGAAGGACTCGATGAACGGCAGAAACCGATAGTTGGACGTATTTCTAGCAAACGGAACTAGGTGCATGGAGACATGAGCCCTTAGACCCATGAGAATACATGCATAGGTAACAGGGCTCATGTCATAATGAACATAGTTCCGTTTGCCAGAAATGCGTCCAGTCTTCGTTTAAGACATGACCATCGAAAAATTCTGTAGTCATAGAAACGCAGGCATGGGGCCGATTTTGTCCCCATTTTTTTATTTTTTTCGCGGAATTTTAAGGGTCAGCCACGAAAACAGGAACCTGTGACCAGGGCAACGGACGAAATGTGAATGCGTGGCACTTGCCGGCCAATCGTTTGGCACGTATCCGGGGAAATGTGGGTTCAGGCGAGTGGTGGTGTGATGCAATGCTGCCCGGCCATAAATCTTCATAGCGCATGCGCGCCAGCCACGGCTACGGACACGACAAGGGGAAGGGGAGTAATGAATGGGACACGCTACGGGGACCACAGGCGGGGGCGGGGGGCCCGGCCGTCCGAGTACGGGGCATTCAAGCCCTTGTCGAAAGGCAACGTTGCACCAAGGAAAAACATCGTATAAGCTGTCAGGCGTTGCCAAATTTCCTTCGACAAAGCTTGAATTTTCAGGACAAATTGTGGATAATGTGCTTCCGATTTTTCAGGAGAACATGATCGAAACAGTCTGAAAATTTCAAAAAAACAATTCACAATTTTTTTCCAAATTTGAGAGGAAATTTGGCAACATTCAAATGCTCATACGGCGTTTTTACTGAGCACGGCAGTATTGTGACTCCCTTTTCGTCAAGTATAAAATGGGCAGAGAGGTTGTTGCAAGCGCGAAGCTTTATACATAGCCGTATGCACGCGTGTGTCGGAGCTCTGCTTCAGTGCGAGATGATTTATCATTTTCCTCGCGCATGTGCACAGCTCCAGACACTCGTCTGTGCCCTTTCTATGTCCCTTGAAACTTCAAGAAGCAAATTTTTCCTCACCCGCTCTTCTCTTTTCTGCCCTCCTTAATTCCTTTTCAAATGTTAAACAAGCCCGTAAGTTCTCTTGTGAATAGCGGCATTAAGCAGAATCAGCCAGACAGGGCCTGATTCACCTACTTGCCCGCCCCCTTCTCATTCGTTTTAAAACATCAATAAAATACATCAAGTGAACGTGCCGGAGGGGTAGGGGTGCATAAGACGCATTTATTCGTGTTGGACACATTTTTTTGCGAAAGCCCTAAGTCAACACTACCAGCAAAATTTCACGGAACTTTGCGCGAAACTTAAGTTCCGTAAACCTATCTCTGTGTGGACAAGGCCCTCTATTTTTAAGAAATGAACGAAAAAAATATGAAAGAACGAACATAAATGTGGTTTAATAATTTTAACTTCCGCCACCGCGCCGCACTGACCACACTGTGTTTTTTGCAATGCGTGAAGTATTCCTACAGTCTTGTAGGCGCTTTGCGTTTCACGCCGAGCGGTGCTGAACGTCCTGTTTTTGACGCAATGCGTGCAGTATTCATACAGTCTTGTAGGCGCTTTTCGTTTCACGTCGAGCGGTGCTAAACGCACTGTGTTTGACGCAATGCGAAATTACTGTAATCTCAGGAAATGAGAGATTTTGTCGCCTTTTCTCGTTTGCATTTTTTTCTGAATCCGATTTGCTTTATAACTTCTCTTAAAAAAATCACAAAATTTGCCGCCCCCTAAATTTGCCGCCATGGGCTGCGGCCCATGTGGCCACCCCTTTAATCCGGCCCTGCAGCCCGATCACATTAGAATCAGGCGTTGTCTCATTTCTCCTTATGTAATCTTTTTACAAGGAGCCTTGCCAAAAAGTATCGAAATTTTGTGAGTATATTCCTTTTATTACTCTGGGGCTCTCAAACTCACACGGCTCTTCGATACCACTATTCGTGAATAATGGATGTGCTTGAAGTATCATCAGAATTGAAGAAATGAGACATCTGGTCGACCTCGACTTCGTGCGGCGCTTAAGGACGAGTCAAAAATTCAAAGTTTATTTTGTTCATTATTAGTTTTCCTGTTAAAGAGTGAAATATTCGAGGAATTTAGGCAGCATGAAATTCAGGTAATCTGATGTTCGTTTTATCCGACAAAATAGATGATATTAGTTGTGACGTCGCCTTAAGGATTTTTCATCATATTGAATGGGATCTAGATAAAAATGACGTAACTTCTTTTAATGCAACCAATGAGAATGATAGTAAACCGATGTATGTGGCATTTCTGTGACCTAACACTATTAGCGTCCATTACAATGACCCAAAAGTTTGACAGGCTGTATTCCTTTACATGAGGAATGCAATAAATTGAGCATAGCCGGAATTTTGTTAGTTTAGACTAGTTTACAGTTGGCTTCAAAGCCACGGCATGTAACCTAAAATCATTTATGAGTATAGTAGGAACTGGCCAGCTGCAACGTTTGGGCAATCTTTCTCTTAGTTTGTCTTCAATGCACAACACTATCGATCTAAGGAACTTGCGTATAAAATATCGTTGAGTTGTGCAGAATCAAGAGATAACAACAGGAGAAGGCTCTCAAACTCACACGGCTCTTTGATACCACTATTCGTGCTTCATGGATGTGCTTGAAGTATCATCAGAATTGAAGGCGAAATGAGAATGGTCTCGACTCCGACTTCGTGCCGCACTGAAGGACGACCTTGAATCAACACAACGAATCGACTATCCCTGATATCCGAGCATTCCTCCGGCAAAGCTGCAAAACCATTCAATTCACTTTGCAACGTTGCAGATTTCCTGTCGTTTTTTGATTTTTCGAAAGATGATTATCTGTAACGGGCGCTTAGTTCACTCATTTGGTTTTTTTTATTCGGTTTTAAGAGCGAGACGTTTTTTCTCATTGGATTTTTCAGCTGGAGGATCCTAAATGAGAATCCAAAGACTTTTTATAAATTATGGTACCCTCTCCTCCCAAAACCCCAAAAATAAAAAAAGGCTGACTATTTTCGACTATATCGACTAATTTCCTACGGTTTTTTGCCGATAACTCAGAAACCGTTGATATTTCTTGAAGTTATGTGATACTAAGACTGGAAAGTAGATAGTAATAAAGTGTGTTGTGTGAAGTAGCGGTAATTTTCCATCCAACTTTGACCCTTCAAGCCAAGATTGAAGCCGGTAGAGGAGAGGTTTAAACGCATCTCTAGACCACCATATCGATAAGTTATCCGTTCAACAACCCTAAATCCAAGTTGAAGGAAACTTCCGTTGATTGCTTGAGTGAAAGTGCGAGGGTTACATGACACGGGCAGAGGAATACCGGTCGAAATACCTGGCGACGACTTGAGGTGAAGAGGATGATCAAATCATCTTGGCGGTAATAATTTTTGTCGCCGTTTAAAATTCTTGCTTGATACAAGTGTCTCTCTTTCACATCCTCTCTCGTATCGTCTTCCTCTTTATTTTTTGAGGATGTTGTCGTTTTGCACGCAATATTATCAATATCCTTTACACATCTCCTATTTTAGTGATTTCTTCTTTCTAATTTTGAAGGTCACTTCTCACCTCAGAAGTTGCTCAAATTGTGCAAGCTAATTTTCCTGCAAAAAGAGAACTCAGGCCCAAACAGTCTATGATAATCATAAAAAAGACATTCCTTTAAAAAAAATGATAGTGAAACTTTTGGAAAAGTCATAGCACCACTTCTAATAATATAGACTTTGTTCAATCTGTACAAAGCGACCAATGTGACTTACCTCCTTTTTGTATTCTGTCTTCGGGGATTTTTGTACGAGACGATTTTTCTCGCGATTTCTTATCGATGAGGCTTAAAATGTGAACAAAAACTTTTAAGCATCAAATTAATTATCCTAATTCTGATAGTTTTATCGTCAATTTTGTATAATTTTAATTGGTAAGTACGCTTACATCATAGAGGTACGTCCTTCTTTGTTTATTATCAGTTATTCATCGATACAGTCAATTTCTAAGCACAATATCCGACTGAGGTAGCACGCACCGGGCTTATAGGTTTAATCGGAAGGGTGTTTTGAATGGAACAGCTTTCTTTCGTGCTAGGTAAAAACGCCATGTAAGCAATCGATACTGCCACATTTCCTCTTTGAAATTATTTATTTTTGAAGAAAATTATGAATATTTTTCCTTGAATTTTTCAGAAATTTTAGATGACATTGCGAACAAAATCCTGTCAAAAATCAGAGGAGGAATATGCGCAACTTCTCCTGAAAATTCGTGATTTGTCGAAGGAAATTTGGCAATGCCCGATGGCTCTTAGGGCGTTCTTACTTAGCACGGCAGCCTTGCTCTCTCGCTGTAACCGGTATGAGTTCGCTGCGACGGCGGCATGCGGCATGGCGCGGCGCGCGTTAAGGAGTTATCGAACTTGTTTTATTCATTTCTGGCGCTATTGTGTTTTTATTTATTATGAAAATCATGATCGGAGAGCGAAAGTGGTGGCGGCGAGCCGATAAATTTTCGCGGAAGTCGCCTTATTACGGCGATAAATTGAACAATCGAAAGGATCGAGCCGACTCGCCGGCTTTGGCCTGGCACTCCCGGCAGCCGGCACACGTCTCTGAGAGCCGGAAAGTAAAAACAATATGATGATGTATGGACCTAAAAGAGCCGGTGCCCCCCCCCCCCNCCCCGCGGTCATATACCGCCCGACGCCTGCGCAGCGTTGCCTATTCTTCCCGCCATGTCCTTAAAAAATTAAATGAAATACCGTAAAACCTTTGATCTCCTGAGGTTAGTCATGCCTTATTTTCTATGGTAAAAAATAAATAATATTTTTCAAAATAAAATTATTTACATTTATTTTTTTGGCTTTCTCCGCTCTTCCCTGGACAGTCGAGGGGAGGGGAGTTGGGGAGTGTCTGGACCTTTCTCGAGTAACTTGATAGGAAAGGATTAGAGTCAAAAATAGTGTATTGCCTTCTGCAAATAGGTACACTGAAAGTTCAAAACCTAATCTGGGATTTGACCCTTTTCTTCAGAATTTTATCGAAACTTAGATACTCTTTTCTGATCGGTCCAAGGTCCAACGGTGAACTCTATTCTGATCGGTCCAAGGTCCAACGGTGATGCAACAGTCATTCATCCAAAAAATTAACTTGTCGTGAATCTAGTCGTGAAAATTTGCTTATATCTCATTGAGCAATATAACTAGAAAATTATCTCCTCGGCCCCAATCCCTGAAAATTGGAAAAGCCTGAAGCATGGAGATCCTACGATGTTTACGGACACTAAACATTGTCTAAAGTTGGCTGAAGGTGCTAGACACGAAGCCATTAAACCAGCAAAAAAAAAAAAAGAAAACTAGAAAATTATTTTCCTTCGCTTTAACTTGACGTGGCTGGAACCCTTTTTGCCAAACTCGGTCCAACTAAATAAGTGAGTCGAGCGAGGGAACCCGTGTTTTGATATGAGTCTGGCAGTCGTATGCGCTCGCGTGTGAGCCACGTAAGATCGTTCATCTTCCAGTCGGCGTCTGCGCTCGTGGTGAGCGGTAGGACTTTTTGCCGCGTTAGCAGTAGCTTTCTCCATCAAACATATCCTCCATCCACATCGGGATTTCAACCTGATGACGTCGATCGCTTCATCTTCACCAGAAATCGTTCCATGCCCGATACAGACAAGTGAGAGCTTCTGTTGTTCGCAAGTTGCAAGACAACAAAACTCCCATAATTCATTCTTTCACTGTCACTCTACTCGTGCCATCTCTAAATCATCACTATTGCTGCGTCACTTCAGTCCGGAATGTGTCTGCGGCCCGATTATTTAAATTGGTAGATTAAGCTACAGTTGAAGAGGACAAAGGGAAAATGGAGCTATCTGTTGGTGGAAGCGGGTGGCTGCAATGGACAAAGGAGGTATAATTAATTATTATTGTAATTGACCAACTAATGGAAACTCACGAGGGATCCTATAGTTTTAATAAAACGATCGAAATTTTTATAAACAGTAAAAGCCGTTGTATTAAAACTTTGGAAATTTTTTCAAAAACTCACGCGTTCACTTAATGATAGCCATTAAGTGGAAGCGTGAGTTTTTTAAATGTTTCAAAAGTTTTAATCCTATGTTGGTCCATTGCAGGGTGTCGCCCGTCTGCAAATACGGAAAATCTCAGGAAATTCGATGTCATTAAGAAATTATCAGGAAAATCGGTCATGGACCAGGTAGCTCTGAATGCGTCAAGCGTTTTAAACTACATGCAGTTTTGCATAATTATGCACGTAGTAAAACATTTGATTCGATTTATCAAAATATCTTGGTTCGCGAAATAAAAAAAAACGTCACTTTATTCGTGCGAAAAAAAAAACAACAACAGGACATTTCATTCAAAATATCATGAAATGACAAAATGGGTTGTTAGACACCAGTGACATTGCGTCTTATTCCCCTTAATCCAAGTAGGTATAAAAAGTTACCAACGACCCGTTTCAATCAATAGACTTGCTCCTCTCGATTCGCAATCGGTTTATTGTTAGTTTACCCTCAGATTTTCCTTCAATTTCGCCATGTAGGCAACAAACGTACCGGAGAGCGCGAATAGTTGTCTGTTTCACGTAATTTACCATAAACCTCGCTCTAAAAACCGTGACAAAGCCAATACCTATTGGTACGATAGAGTCGTTGGCGAAGAGTGTTGTAAATGTCTAGATTTCTGCCTCTTTCACTAAACCTGCAATCGTTTTTATTACCAAGGTCCTCGCAATTTTTGGAAGAGTTTTGCTTTTCTGATAAATTTTAAGATCATAAAGAGACGTTCAAACTTTACTGCCATAAAATTAGAAGGCCCTTATGTTATCCTGCAAAATTCGTTTTCATTTAAAAGTTTTTCTAACTGAAATTAGATGTTTGAAATAATTAGAAAATATCTATTTTATAATGCACTAAGAACAAGCTTTGGCTCATAGAGCAATTAGTGGTTCATATGAAACAGGTAAACTGTACTCTCACAAATCTAAGGCACTCGATCTTTGGGGAATTTCGAAACCTTCTGTTAGCGTCAGCGGTTAAATGTTGCCAATGGGCCTGTTGCAAACTTTTGCTAGAGCAAAACTAAGAGTTGTTTCTTATAGATAATGCCTCAAAAATCACGATGAGCGCATCGGCAAAGTCTGAAATGCACTCATAACTTCACAATCTGCGTAAGAAATTTGCGTTTTTTTAAGCTTCCCGCTTCAAAAACGATACTACGGCACAGATGAACATTTTGTAAGAGGAGTCGTTCCATCGTCGGCAATAATCATCATAGCCGACGCCAATCCGCCAAAACACGTTTGATGGGACGAGATAACACCTGAACTGGATTGGACCAGATAACAATCGGTGTGTTAACGTTCATATTTTCCACGCCCGAATTGATTGACCTTGAACTCTCCTCGAATTACGCGCGGAACTGCGCGCAAGCGTCGGCCATGATGAATATCGCCGACGATGAAGCGACTCCTCTAACAAAATGTTCACCTGTGCCGTAGTATCGTTTTAGAAGCGGGAAGCTTAAAAAAACGCAAATTTCTTACGCAGATTGTGAAGTTATGAGTGCATTTCAGACTTTGCCGATGCGCTCATCGTGATTTTTGAGGCATTATCTACAAGAAACAACTCTTATTTTTGCTCTAGCAAAAGTTTGCAACAGGCCCATTCCTGCTCTGTTGGAAACCGCGAAATCCCGCAAGCCGATTCTATATCAGAAAAGGTATAATTTTTTCGCTCGTGACGCAACAATATTCAAATCGCTGCTTTCTTTGCTCGTGCACAAGGAAGCGCAGGCAATTCGTTGACTTCATAAACCTAAACTGGATTCTAATTTTTATCTCCTTGCATTACTGGTAAATAGCTTTATAATGACGATAATGGCGCAGCATTTCTGCGAGTGTCTGCGACGGATGACTTTCGCTTCATAAAATGTTGAGCGTTTCTTCTCCTTGACGAGAATTTAGATAATCGTAATCGCTAATAACTTGCGATTTCTCGCGCTTTCGTCGACGCTCCCTTCCACTCCACACATCGAGTTGAGGAATCTCAAGTATTTTCGGCGAACCTCAAAAAACCCTCCTACAAACTGCTTTCCATTTCTTTAATTACTTTATCACTCAGCTTTCGCGACTCCCTACTTTTTGCAAATTTTTTTGTCGCAGATTTGTTGCAACTATCATTTAAAACTAGTCTTCGCGGCTTTTCCTTTAGGGGACATTCGAAATTTTAATTTTAAGGCATTTTTTTCGATACTGCGAATGTATCTACATTACACAAAGAGAAATTTCAACACAAAAGTTTGGACAGGAAAAGTTGGTGACGTAACAAACGTGCGTTAAAAATCAGCATAAAGCTTAAAAATCTCAATACAGGGGGAAAATTCTCATTTGAGCAAAGTTTTTCCTTAGAGAGATGTGCTATTCGGCACCACACAAGACCGCACGAAAGTTTGGTTAAAACGGGAAGTAAAACACAAAATAGCCCTAGCCTCTCGGTTTACAATTGCACTAGAACATGCCAGCTAGTTTTCTTGAGGAACACTGGAAAAAAAACACATTGGATCTAGAGTCCAGACTCTTGAAAACATTGACAAGAAAAAATACTCTTGATTCAATCAGATTTTTGCTTAAATCAAAAGGAAATTCGCTCAAATTAAGAGGCTTGGTTCTTGATTTAAGTAAAAACCCGATTGAATCAAGAGTATTTTTCTTGTCGATGTTTTTAAGAGTCTGGACTCTAGATCCAATGTGTTTTTTTTCCAGTGAAATTTAATGAAAAACGAGTGGTGAACACTAACCTCGCAATTTGAGGAATGCATTTTCCCAGTCTCTCCATTGTTTACTGCGCTAAATTCACCGCAAACTGTAGCAAAATCAACAAAGAATTTGGGTCGGTGGTTCACCTCCTATTTTAGCCAAAAATAACACAAGAACACAAATATTTTTATCTGTGTACCTGCATAATGAGTTGATCGATATTCGTGAGATCAATTTGGAGTTAACGGTGTTTGGGTACATTCACCTTTATCAAGCTCAAGAGGGCCTTTTACATGCGTTCCGGATTAACCTAGAAATGAGTCATAGACTCGACAGGAAGGCTGAAGTGCTTGAGGAGGGGTCAGCGTACAATGATGGCGCATTACGCGTCAGGTATCAGCATGGGTCGAATGTTTCGCCGTTGTGCTTGACATGTGTTGACCTAACGTCACGCAGCACCGGCCCTTTACCGTTGCCGATTTAGTCGACTACCTCACCATTCTTTTGACTTTTTAGCTCAAAAGTCATCAAGACCTGCGTCATCAAGTCATGCGTAACTTAATCGAAAATATTTTGGTGTTGGTACTCTTGCGCCAAAAAAAACTCGATTTCCAACTTAAATGTTTACGTTCAATGTTCTGTAATGAATACGTATAGTATGCTCCATATCAAGCTTTTCATCCAAAACTGATGAAAATAATATCTGCGCTCTGAAGAAAAATGTCCGCTGTTTCAGCACCGCATGTCTAAAGTGAAGCGTGGGAAAGATGTCTCGATTTCGGTACTTTAATATTTTTACTTTCCTTCTATTTTTAAAGGAAAAAGGAAACATCTCTTCGCCTCTAATTTTTACCAAATGTCCGTCAAGAAAATGTGAATAATCTTGACTTTTGACCAAAAAATAACATCGATAAGTTTTCCACTCTTCAAGAAATTGTGATGAGCTAATCTTCAAAGTCACAAATTGAGTCACGTTTTCCCAGTCTGTCATCGATATTTGTTGTATGCAACAGTTTCGATTTGAAACAGGTGTTCAGCCCTCTGTTTGCGGCGCCTCAGAAGGTCTCCAAGAAGAGGTTATTTTTAATTTTAATAGCGTCTTTAACCGTTCTCGGGAACAATAAATAGGCAACACTGTAGAAAGCTTATTCCCACCAGTTGATACACTGCTCTTGCCAATGCCAATGACTCAAGCAGAATGTAGAAACCTTGAAGTTCATATTTGACCCAAATGACAGGCGCTAACGACCGACAATGAGAGAGGATTAGATCCAATTTCCTCGCGACCATATTTCACTGCATCTATATTCCACCGCTGCACTGGTATGTGACAGAGCACTCCGTTTTCCCGTCAAAATGTTTATTCGGTGCATAACTGCCATTTCATCATGATATTAATGAAAAAGTTGCACGCTTGGATCGTGACATGCCGCGCTGTTTCACTCAAAATATATCTTGTTTTTTTTAACTTGCATTGCTCTTCGTAATCAAATAATATAACTTTTGGCCGAAATTTCAGTACTGACCATTAGCTCTTTTTGACTGGAACTTCCCAAGATTAATTTTTTTTATTTATTTATTTTTTTTTATGCATACTGGGATTCTTACTGAACTGCCCTTACATGGATCCCCAATTTTTAAAGTCTCGCATTTCGAATCTAAGATTTCTCCCACTGAACAAGAAATTTACAATGTCTCGTTCTTCAAGCTGCATCAATGTATTTTTAAGTCGATGTATTGTCTGTTAATTCTTTCAATTTTCGATAAGATTACGGATACAATTGATTTCCCTCGCTGGAAAAAAAACACATTGTATCTACACTGGACTCAAAACATCGACAAGAAAAAATACTCTTGATTCAATCGGATTTTAGATTAAATCAAGAACCAAGCCTCTTAATTTGAGCGGATTTCCTTTTGATTTTAGCAAAACTCTGATTGAATCAAGAGTCCTTTTTCTTGTCAATGTTTTCAAGAGTCTGGACTCTAGATCTAATGTGCTTCTTTTTCCAGTGCTGCTAAAACGATGGTGGATATAATGGCAATATAGTGGATCGGGATTGGGAGGTGGAGCAGTGGTCCTAGCGCGGTTGCCAGACTTCCGAGTCCGCATCGTACTTTGGAACCGGAATTGGGGTATTGGCTCGGCAACAGGGTGGCCAGCGAGCCAGGTAAAATTCGATTAACCCCGCTCTAAAAAATGAGCGAAATATCCGAGCCCCCTCCCGGGCTTTCAATCACCGCTCATTACAGAATCCCATTATCGGGCTGTGCAACACTCGATCACGGATTCGCGGTCTGGAATCCGCTCCCAGATTTCGGAGCTGGTTTCGGGCCCTGGGCACTACTGGCGAAGAGTGAATGATCGATTATCGATATTTCCCCATTTGAAGCTATGGTGAAGAATCGATTATTAAGGTGTTCGTTGCGAACACCCTGTCATAGATCCTTTTCCATGTGTTTAAATGGCGGATCAGTCGATTTATCGCCGTACAAAGGATAGAGTCCTCAGGACAGGCCGGACAAAATTTGGAAACTTTAAAAGCTGATAAATCCGTTTCTACAAAATGTTGAAGTTCTAAAAGTGGTTCCATCGGTTCCCTCGTAAAATTTACCTCCAGAAGCACCCCTTAAAATTTAAAATGTGATGAACAGAACATCAAAATTTGCAGTTTTAGTCAAAAATTGTATGTCCGACCTCTCAGATCGACTCGATCTACTGTGCGCCGCGCCACAGCGGGCCGATTATTGAAATTGATAGACAAAGCTATAGACAAAGGAGACAAAAGAGATACGGAGAGATCCTATTGGTGGAGGCGGGTGGTTGCAATAGACAAAGGAGGTAGGTAATAGACTAACTAACGGCAACCCACGAGAGAACCGACAGTTAGTCTATCAGTTTCTCCTTTTGTCTATAGGAACCACCCATTTCAACCAATAGGATCGCTCCATACTCCCTATGTCTTCTTTTTCTATAGCTTTGTCCATCAATTTCAATAATCGGTCTGCTGGTGGGCACCCGGCACAGCCTGTGAGGAAATCGGATTCGCTGAGTTCACAGTGGATCGAGTCAATTAGGGAGGTCGGAAGTGAAGTTTTTGACTAAAACTGCAAATTTTAATGTTTATTTTGCCACATTTTAAATTTCAAGGGGTGCCTGTAGAAGAAAATTTCACGAGGAAACCAATAGAGCCACTTTCAGGACCTCTAAGTTTTGTATAAACGGAGTTATAAGCGTTTGAAGTTTCTAAATTTTGTCCGGCCTCTCCTATTGACTCGATCCACTGGGCAACGGTCTCGGTGGTTCGAAGTAAATCCATTAAATGAATTAATTTTATCGCGCTTCAAGACGATTCGATTCTATCTTTTTCACTCTTACTCTGTATCGGAACAATTTTCAAAGCTTACTTTTCAGGTATGGAAAGAAGGCTATTTTCCATTTCAAAAACTCAAACTATGAAGTTGTATCACGCTCTCCCCAGAATTTGTAAGAAATATTTGTATTTATCAATCATTTAAGTGATGCCAAGAAGAAGAATAACCGCTCAAACCTTTTTAAAACGCGGTTTTTATGTATAAAAGGATATTAACATGTATTTTCCCTCGCGATTGCATTAGCAACTTGTAACTCGTTTAGTTTTGATCCTAATGCCAAAATCTTCATATTCGAAAGAGATGAATTTTGTCTGTCTAGAGCACGAGGCTGAGACAATAGGATCGAGTAACCGCTGGACTTTCAATATCCAAGTGTTGATTACTCTCACGCACCTTTTATTTGTAGTAAACCATCAGCATGACGTCACATCGGAGCAATCTAAAAGTGAAAAGACCACAGAAAGAGTGAGTTGAAGTGACGGCTAGAAGGGAATAAGCGTCATGACGGAAGGATTGTGCGGAACTAGAATACGGTCGGGCCATTGAACAAGCTGCCGGAATGGCTCAAATGCGTTTCGGGTGTGAGTCAGCAGATGACGTCATTGCGTCGGCGTTCGAGAGAAGAAAGTGAGAGGAAAAAGCAGAATTTTTGGAAGTCCGAGGCTCATCGGAGCTTAAGTCGAAACGCCATTCTAGCGCCGAAAGCGAATGCATAAGCCCCACACTGTCGCCAGGTTACGAGGAATAATTCGATTTCCTCCCGTGTAAACAAAAGAGGTTGAGCCAAAGTGGCAGGAGCGAGGCCGTGCTAAGCTGTCGGGCGCAGAGTCGTGACGTGAATATCGGATCCAACTCCGCGGATGTCATGGACGTATTACCCCCAGGACCCCCTCCCCCCACCCCCAACCCTCGTCCAGACCCCTGAGAACTCAAAGATGCAACTTAACAAAGCGTCTACGTTGTAACTTATCGTTAGTCCCCGCTTCGTATCGTTACTATAAGGTGGATCCTCAGTTTTTGCAGTATGATTTTGACGTATTTCTGCCAAACAGAACTATGTGCATTATGACGTGAGCCCTGTTATGCATTTATTCTAATGGGTCTCAGGGCTCATGGCTTAATGCTCATAGTTCCGTTTGGCAGAAATACGTCCAATTCTAGGTACGATTGATATATTTCAAATTTTAACCGTTTAGTAAGTACGGATTATTGTGGTAAAATCGACATTTCATTAGATTAATCATTATAGAGTGTTCATCATCCTTGCAAATCTTAATTGTCCTCTAAAACCTTAAAATGAAGTCAAAAGTACTGTTTCCATCTCTCAACCAATTTCAATGTATCGAGATTGATGGTCAACTGGAAACAGTAGTTGTAACTTTTTTTTAAGTCTCTGGAAGATGTTTGTCGGCCCGAACATTCTTCAATGATTCATCTACAGACTGAAATTTCGAATGGAAATTGATAGACAAAGCGATAGACAAAGAAGACATGGGGAGTATGGAGCGATCGTATTCGTTGAAATGCATGGTTCCTATAGACTAAGGGAGAAAATAATGGACTAACTACAGGGTCTCTCGTGAGTTGCCGTTAATTAGTCTATTACCTACCTCCTTCGTCTATTGTAACCACTCGCCTCCACCAATTTAATTCCTTTTTGGGATCCCTCTACATACCTTTTGTCTGCTTAGTCTATAGCTTTGTCTATCAATTTCAATAATCGGGCCGCTGCTCTGTGTTCCTACCCTTAAAGTCGCAGCTTGGAAGTGCGGGGCCCTCTCCTTCTCCCTCGCCGGACGTATTTGCGTACAAACGTCTCCGTCCGTCTCATCAAAATGAGACGGGATTATCGTAAGACAGAAGTTATGCAAGGGCTCTCTTAATCCTGGCTAAGTCCTTCAAGCTCTGTCATGCCGACGACGACTCCGGCGACGGCGCTGGGAGCCGCAAGCCCTCAATTATGATACACTTCCCGATCTCGGCGGCGCACAGTGGATCGAGTCAATTAGAGAGGTCGGACATGAAATTGTTGACTAAAACTGCAAATTTTGATGTTTATTTCGTTAAATTTTACGTTTCAAGGGGTGTTCCTAAAAGGAAATTTCACGAGGAAACCAATGGAACCACTTTCAGAACCTCAAAAATTTGTATAAATGGAGTTATAAGTGTTTAAAATTATCAAATTGTGTCAGACTTCTCCTATTGACTCGATCCACTGTGCGGCGCGGCACACGGGCCCAGGATGCGCCGCAGCACCGCAACGAGGTGAGTGGAACAACGACGCCGCCTGGGAATCGAGGAACTGTGTTACACAACGCTCCCAGGAGGGCACGATGCACCGGGGTACCGGGTAGACGGGCCATGGGGCACGGGGCTCCCTCGTGCGGGGAGGCGGTCGAGGGGGGGGGGCTAATTTCCGCGGACGCCCGTAATCATACATCTTATGCACTCGCGCTGAAATTATTTCATCTCGTTCATGCAGATTTCTTTCACCTCAGACACGACGTTCCAGTCCGGGGTTGCCACTTTCCTTTCCACCCAAATTAATCACATTCATTAGAAGTGGGGGTTTTAGAAGAAATAAGGGTTTGCCAGCTCCCTGAAGGGCTTTGGGAGGATAAGGGACGTCGGCGGCCAGGAGTCGCAGAGCGCCAGAGAGCGCTATAAAAGCGGCTTCATACGTACATTAGAAGTGGGCCGCGTTAAGCAGAAAGGAACCAAGCCACATCAGCTATTGCCAAATTTAATTGAACACTTTCATTTTTCACCTGGCAACGGTTGTGCGGATTTTTGTGCAAATTTCAGTAAATTTACCAATTAGATCGAATGAAACTCCTTAAAATTTTGAAAGAAATGCGCAAAACTTTCTCTTTTAAAAAACTTATTTGCCCAATTAGTGGAGGCAGCTGATGGGGCTTGGCTCCTTTCTGCTAAACGCAGTCCAAATATGATTAACGATGAGTCGGACAAAAATCATCATAATGCGTTGATTAATTTCCCCTCCTCTTGAGTATGGTAAATTCTACCATAAGGAAGTAGTGAATCCTGCCGTATTTGATCTATGACCCAGTGATGAAACAAGGTGACGACAGTCAGTACGGCAAAAGAGACTTGAAATCGTTCTTTGTTTATTTGTGCGCAAGGCTATTCTTGCATTTTAGCCCCGCATGTCATTGACGGCTTGCTTTAGCAACTCTTCCTTCTTTTTATGAAAGCTCATCAGTGTGTTGAAGATTTTACCAAGTTTCTTCCAAATTCCAGGGAACGGAAAGCCGGAGTGCCACAAAGAAAGAGGCTCACGACTTTAAGTGGCTGTTTTCTTACTCCATCGTTTAAGTCCCTCGCAATAATTTTTGTATTTGGATGATTTGTCATAGTAGCTTTCAGTAGGCACGTAGCCAGGATTTTGTATCGAGTAAGGGGGGGGGGGGCTTGGTTGTGTAAGGGGGGTTCCCTCCCCAACCGAAGGGGGTTTGGGGGTGCGGCTTAGCGCTTCTGATTGGCCGGTGGTGTGGTTTTGACTCATTGATTGCGTGTAAATTAGATCAGGTAGATTTAGGCATAAGCCGGAATTGAGTAAAATTTGCGATAATCACTCACTTGTCGGGTGCTCGACCGGAGATCTGGTCCCGAGGGAGAGAGGCTGGTGTCTGGCGTGTGGTTGCTCGCTGCGTGACGCATCGCGTATCGGGGGGCAGAAGCCGCGGAAATTACGAAGTGGCCACTAATTATCACTTCCTCGGTCAGTCGGACAGCGGCGTCCGCGTTCGTCTACTTTTCGAGCCGCGCTCGCCGGAGCCGGAGCACACAGTCACCGAGGCTCTTGAACAAGATACACTCATTCTTTGACGGTCCAGTTATGGCCCCTGCGCCCTACACGCGACGCGAGATATATCCATGAGATCTCGTGCATTGCCTCAAAAATTCAGCACTCGTAGCCATTCGTTGGAGCACTTTCCCGCATTCACCGGAGAAGTGCTCATCGCAGTACTCCCATTTCCCGGAACTGGTTCCGAATTCCGGAACTTTTGAGATTTTCCTTAATTTTTCCCGGAACTTTTGAAATTCCCAAAATGTTCCGGATCTTTTGCATTTTCCGGAACTTTCTCGGTATACTTTTGAAAAAATCTAACAGGAATCCCGGAACTTTTGACGGGCATGGAGTGAGAGAAATTGGAACAAAAAAAGTTCCGAATCCCGGAACTCTTGACGGAAATGAGATGGGAGCATTGGCTCATTGAGGTATCGTACACGGAAAAAAAGAGTTAGGGGTTATCCCTTCAAATTATGGCACGACCCCAATTCCTTGGATGATATGAGCATTTCCAATGAATTGTGGTAGTACCGCAACACTTAAATGAGTAACCTAATTTATTTGAATACTATCACAAATTGGAAATGCCCTTATCATCTATCAGCCCCTACCTCTTTTTCCCCCGCGTAATTTGCGGAGAGTAAGTGTGACTGACAGTGGAAAAGGGTAAGCCAAAATCCTTTAAAATGTACTTGTGCGTATCCTGTAATGTATTTGTTTGAATGATGAATGAGGATGTTCTAATGTTGAATGACTTGTTATGTTTCAGATAATGCTGGATAATGGGGAATTCGGGGAGTTCTCAGCTGCACTCGGAGGTCGGGCACCAGGCCTGGGCCTCGTTTCCGCGGGCAGGGCCCCTGGGCGCGTCGCAGTCGCAGGGCTTGGGAGGCCCGGGCCCGTCCCTGGGGCCCCACTTCAAAGTGCTCCCGGAGCGCGTGCCTGGGCAGCGACTTCGCGTCACCGATAACGGGGCCATCCTCCGCAATTGCGGCACCATCAGCGGTCGCAGACACTACCAGCTCCAACTTCCGGTACGCCTCTCATCCATTCCTATGTCCTCAATCTTCTACTCCACTCTCTTATCATTCAGTTGTCCATCAATCATTATTCTAATTGACGTCGAATCAACGAACAGACGGAATTTCCTCATGGAATCAAGCGATGACTTTGTTATACAGGGTGTCTAGCATCAGGATTTTCCTGATACTATCAGGATTTTAGATCAATCTGGTAATCTAGTTTTCATCAGGATTTGAGAAAAAAATCGGTCGTAAAATCAGGATTTGAGAAAAGTCGGCCGTCCGATCGGTTTATAATCAATTAACATGTTCTATACAGCTTTGCCAGCCAAAGGCAATAAAGTGCAGGTTCATTTTATTCCTGGATTTTCGTTGAAAGTCCCGGACGAATACCGAATACGCATGTGAATCTTGTCAACCTCGTCTTCAATTTATTCCGGGACTTGCCGAAAATCAGATGCGAGATTATAGAGCCAATGGGGTGGGGGGAGGGGTTAGGGGGGATGAGTTGAAACTATTTTAACACTCGAGCTAACATACACAATTAGCAGGAAGTATTGGGCCACGATATAGGAAGGAGGGAAGCCGTCGATAGTACTGTCAGTGAGAAATCCAGAATGGAGCAAGTGAGGCAGGGGCAGGAGGGGGAGGGGGGTAGGGCTTGTGTGGAGCTTCCTACTCATTTCCTCATCAAGCTAGAAAAAATAATAAAGCGGCTCCATTCAACTAAAACAAATCGAAGCGTCAACACGCTAAACGCTCTCGCGCAAACAGGATGATGTCCCGATGAAAGGAAGACATGATGTCGTCATTTTCAGGCGAAATCAACCTAATTTTTAAAACGAGAGACAATATCGGCCACTCTATTCGATTATGGTAACCGTACCCTTAATTTAGTATCCATAAACCTCTCTTCGATTTTTTATGTAAATGTAACTGGAAAGTAAGGCCAATATTTGGACCGAGTTTATCAGAAAGGAACTAACCCACATGACGTTGAAACTGAGGAAAAGAGGTTTGAAGTTTTATCCCTGCATAAGGCTCAATGTAGAAAATAAACTTTAACCCCTCTTTACACACACTAATTTCTTTTTTACGACTTTCAGATTTTGGCAAGAGAAATAAACGACTAGTGGCGATCAAAAACATTCTTAACTCAATTTTTTCGAAAATGTGGGTTTGTTCCTTTCTGATAAACTCGATCCATTTAGGACGAGGGAAAAGGGATAGTATCATTTTCGAAAAAAATCAACCGGTGGGCCCTTAGGCACGCCCTTAGTCTTTAGCGCGCCTGTATGGCAAAAGCCCTGGACCAAAGACCGAAATTGGAATGTTCTTACCGTTTGCTTTTAACTTTCATTCTCTGGCAAAAAAATATGAGAAATTCTTGCACGCAGCCGGTCAATTTCTAGATGAAAGGAACGTGAAGTTAGGAATTATACTTGCATTAGGACTCTATTATGCATTTCTATCCAAAAATTCCTGTAATTTTTCTTCTTTAGTTAGACGCAAAAATCAGCGAAATTTCGAGCAGGGATCGTGCAGTCGTATTATTGCAGCAGAACTTAAATCGTTTGAGCCAATATTGCGACGTGGAAATGGAGTTACTTACCTTCGTTTGGGAAACTACAAACTGCTCCATTCTCGAAAAACGATTCAGTATTCCGAAGGAAGCGTCACCGCACAATTTTGGATGGCCCCGAGATCGAGATAAGGACTATCCGTTTGTAGAACCTGAGACCGAGGACGTAAGGACATGTAACAAAAATAATAATAAAACGAAGGGAGTTCGGGACTCCGCCTAACATTCCTTGAATTCCCTGCCATTCGGAGATAGTTTTCACAACTTGTTGCCGCCGTTCAAGGACAGTCGAGGCATCTCTTTAAAATTTCCCGACTCCTGCGTCGGAAAATGCGGGAAGATGTGGAGCATTGACCGCCGAAAAACTTTATGAATCGAAAAAGTAGTAGAAATTCAACACCATCCAAATCGGGCGATCGTAAAATTTTCGTCTTTGTCGCGTTCGTTTTTTCCTTCTTCTTTTTGTCTTTTGTATGCTTGATGCTCGTGGGAAAAGTCGCCTTGTAAAGATGCTTGCGAAAATCTCATTTTTATGATTTTTCTCTGATGATCTCTCCTCGCTCCATAATGCGCTGACTGGATCTCTGCATGCGCCTATTTGGGGATAAGACCTATGTGTTACTTGCCTTTTATAAACCTCACCAAAATGCGCTGAAATTATGTATGGGACATTTTTATCACGACTGCCCGGCCGGGTTTATTGGTTCACCTGGCTGTCCTACTGTCGGCTCACATCAATTTTTTCCGCTCCTAGTGGAGAATTTGCAAGTACATTTTGTATTGCTCCTTCATCTGAGGCAACCTAAAGAGCTGCTCTCCTAGTATTTTTAATACTTTTTTTCTGATTTAAGAAATAATGTAATAATCGATTTAAAAGTGAGAAAATTAACTGCGTAGCACGTCATCGCGCGATATCTTCCGTTTGAACACAAGTATGTTTTAGCAGATTAGATCATTTTGATATACCTTATCCCATTATAATTGTTCAATTTATGAACTGAGCTTATCCTCTTGATCAAATCAATCAGTATAAATCCCACTTAATTCACAGAATTTCAGACACCTGAAAATTATCCATTGCTTACCTACCCCTCTCAGATTTAAGTCGTTCTCGAAGAAAACCACTCAGTCATCGAGAAAAGAAAAAGGAGGTGTTTGCATTTCGGGCATCTTGAATGACGTAGGTCGGTACAACGAGTTTATCAGCGAATTTCTTGGAAATGGTGTAATTTATGGAAAAAAGTCATTCTACAAAAAGTGCTTGAAATTATATCGTGAGTTGATTCAAGCAAAAAAATCGGACATTATGGTCCGTTTTTCATACTTCGAATTCCGGATTTCGCTGGCCAGGTTGTACCGACCTACGTCACAGGGTAAACAAACCTCAAGATGCGAACACCTCCTTTTTTTCTCTATGCCGTTCAGTTGACTGCAGACTCCGTTTTGGCCATAGCCAGGTGATGATTCCTGCTAGAGGCAGCCAAGCCTCATTTTAGTTGACGCAGTGAGTGACAGGAAGGAGGCGAAGAAAATAATGGATTTTTTTGTTCGTTTCAGGTGCGATGCCGAAGCTCGAGCCAAGGGCGGTATGAACCGGATCCCAACGCCCGGGTCGTCTACGGAAGTGAACCGGATTTGCGGTTTCCCAACCGGGAATATCCCTCCTACACTAACGAAAGTCCTGCCAAACTCAGGATTTCTCGGTCTAGGAAGAAGTATAAAGCACCACCGGCACCTCAAACCAATGGAGTAAGTAATCTTACCCATGCTCTCCCACGGCGCACGGTGGATCGAGTCCACTACAGAGGTCGGACATGAAATTTTTGACTAAAACTGCAAATTTTTATGTTTATTCTTCACATTTTAAATCAGAGGGTGCCCCTAGAAGAAAATTGTACGAAAAAACCAATGGAACTCCTTTCAGAACCTCACAGTTTTGTGTAAACGAAGTTGCAGGCGTTTAAAGTTTCCAAATTTTGTCCAACCTCTTCCATTGACTCCATCCACTGTGCGGCGGTGTGGCAATTCTGCCGTGCCAAGTAAGAACGCCGTATAAGCCATAAGGCGTTGCCAAATATCCTTCGACAAATCACGAATTTCCTGGAAAATTTGTGAATATTTTATCTCCAGGACTCCTACCATATACCACAGGATGGCGTTTGTAATTTGATCCTGCGTAAAGTCTGAAAATTGCAAGGAAAAATATTCATAACTTTCTTCAAAAATAAATATTTTCAAAGAAGAAATTTGGCAACATTCGAGCCCACACGGCATTATTATTCCGACAGTCTTGTAGGCGCTATGCGTTTCACGCCGACCGCTGCTGAACGCACTGTGTTTGACGCAATGCGTGAAGTATTCACGCAGTCTTGTAGGCGCTAAGCGTATCACGCTGACCCCTTTGTCTTTGGTGCAATGCGTGAAGTATTCATGCATTCTTGTAGGCGCTATCCGTTTCACGTCGACCGCAGTGACCGCACTGTGTTTGATGCAATGCGTGAAGTATTCGTGCAGTCTTGTAGGCGCTAATATGTGTTACATGCCGACCACCGCGCCGAGGGCTTCTCCTTTTCATCTCAAGTCCTCGTCATCATTTCTCCCTAAGTCGCGCCGTTCCAGGCCAAATTGCGTGTTGGGTTTCTCTCTTAACTCGACTAATTAAAGGTGCTGTCTCTTGTATCACTGAAAGACGACACAATTATAAATTACTATACTCTCAGGAAATGAGAGATTTTGTCGCCTTTTCTCGTTTGTAATTTTTTTTCATAATCCGATTTTTTTTTTAAAAAAATTGCAAAATTTGCCGCCCCTTTGATTTGCCATCATAGGCCGCGGCCGCGGCCCATGTGGCCACCCCTTTAATCCGGCCCTGGTTTTATCAAAGGAAATTTGGCAACGCCTGAAGGTTCATACGGCGTTTTTTCCTTAGGACGGCAGAACAACTCTAGGATGATACTTACAATGCCTGTCACATTTTTACAATGGATCACAACACCGTATGATCATTCATATCATAACATTAACTTAAAAATTTCACTCAATAATATGTTTCATACTTATCAAGGTTCAATTTGTTTCAGCAGTTGGATAGCTCTTCTCCCGACTCGTACCAACATTGGGAAAATAGTGGAAATAGTTCTGAGGTAACGGCTCCAGTTCGGAGGCTACGCCTGTTCAAGACAAGAGCTGAAACCAGCAAGAAAGTTCGCGGAGGCCCGGAAGGAGAGAGCACTCATAGTCAAGATGCCTCCCTGCGACAGTCTTCTGCTCATAATCACAGACCTCCACACATCGGCCAATTGCAGAGAAGTCTGTCGTCACCTCAGTTCCAGGTGCAACACAAGGTATCCATCCAACTCCTCCTAAGCCATAAAACAGTGACCATCAGGTTTTTCCTTATAGAATAGAAAATACTCCTTGTGTCTGTCGAAGGCAAATAGTCAAATCAGGCATTTTGTCAAATGCCTAAGCAAATAGTCAAATACTCTTACTCAAATTGAAATTTTGACTTTTTACCCTAATTTTAGATAAAATAATTAGTTGCTCCTGTGAGAAAGAATCCTTTGTATAAATATGCAGCATACAATAGTATTTTAAACGATTTTAAGATCCTGAATGCATATTTCTCATGAAATTTTCAGCATGTCATAAAACATAGAATTTCTAAAATTTTAACATTTAAATGTACCAAAGGCATGTGAAAAGGGAAGAACAAGGAGAGTTCGCGGATTTGAAGAGTTTTTCTTCCCAAAATATTGAAAACCTGTGAACTCCTTGCCATTAATTTACCTACAGAATTCCGTAAACTGTCAAAATTTGACTATCGGCCTAGGCATTTGATAAAATGCCTGATTTGACTAATTGCCTTCGACATCTCTAAACTTTTGATCAGTCCCTTCAAATCTCATACAGAAAGTCCTATTCTGCTATTCTTCAATAGCAGAATTTGTTCAAGAAAATTGCTTCTCGCAATAGTGATTGGTGAGCTTAATTCACGTTATCTTTAATTTAGTAGAGTAAGAACCACAGTCCAATCCACCTGTAGGGTGAACCTTCCCCTGCATTCCAGTGGAAGTTGCATTACCATTAATAATAGAAAAAATTTTCTCTTCAGAGGTTGGAAACATTGCAAATGGGAGTATTTGATTGTTTTACTTCAAGCTGTTCGACTTATTTGAGAAGATGACTGTACCAGACTGAAATCTGGCCTGCAGTGCTTTAAAATGTTTTTAATGTTGTCAGTGTTTTTAAATCAGGGTTTCATTCCAAGGCACTCATTCATTTCAAATATAATGGATTTTTTATCATTATAAATTTTTTTTTAATTTCAGGCTGAATTAATGAAAGCAACCGAAAGAATTAGGATGCAAAAAGGTGTTCGTGAGCCACCAGTCGGAAGAGCAGCTGAATCGCCATCGTCCTCTCCCATTTTACGTTCACGTGAAAATATTGTAACTCAGCGACCATTATCAAGGAATAGTGTTGATTCCAATAAAAAACCTGTAAGCAAACAATCAGAAAAAGAAATGAGGCCCAGAACAAAAATTGAGGACAAGAAAGCATTAGAGAACAAACAACCTCCCTCGAAAGAACGACTGGTGAAAAAGGAATCAACTAAAACAAGACCAACAGAGCCAAGGGTACGCGGAGAGGGGTCCACCGGTCGTGAATCCACTCCAGAGATCATACCAAGGAACAAGCATAATGCAGATGGAAAATCATGGGACATGTAAGATGTCATTTCTCTTTTACAATACTAAACATGTTTCTTTGTTGTAAGAGGTTTCTGTCGAAAAACAGGGCTTCCTTTAGAAACAAGTAAAAAAATAGACAAATAATTTGCTGAGTAATCATTGCAAAAAGTGATGAATACAATTAATTATTTTTCACAACTTATATGCACTATTTCTGACTTTGAACTTTTCTGTGAAGCCAGTACTTAGAAATGTTTTTACAAAACTCAATTATCTTCTGAATGTTGCTTATTTTACAGTTGAACATGTCTCCAAATTCATAGTGTTTAGATCATTCATCTGAAATGAATTCATACAAGTGCATAATGTATATGTATACCATTTTTCTAATTAAGCAAAACATTTTTTCAACTCTTCCTTTCATTTTACATACCCCTTTAATATTTGTTGTTGTTGTTTTTCGTCTTCAGAATACCTACAACAAAACCAATGGCACCAGTGAAAACTTTCTATTTTGGTATGGACGGAACTGGAGTTCCACCCACTGACTACTTGCGAGAGAGTGAGGCTGTAGAAAAATTTGCTGCAAGTTTGCAAACATCTTTACCCGCAAACTTAAGCAATGAAACATCAAACTCTGAAAGCATCAGCAGTGAACATGCAGGAGATGAGGTTTGTTCTACTTATTTTTTCTCATTATAATTTGATGAAATTCCTAATTACACCTATAAAAGAGAACTGTGCTCCAATGAAAATTATCTAAAAAATGTTTTATGAAATGAAATGCCAAGAGAACTTAGGGGCGGGATATCAACATTAGAGCAATATTTTAGCTTTATTGAGGTATCCTATTTAATATGTAATTGCTCTTTAGCCAGGAACTGACTCATTGAATTTATATTTCATTCATGCATTACAGGTGTGTAAAATGCGAGGAATGCGGAGGTGATTTTTAGGTCTCTGCCCACAGAATATTTGTAGTAAATAAGACTTAGTAGGATGCCAACATTTATTTGTAGAGAGTGTTATCCCAGGAATTAGGTCAAGGACGAAAAGGAACGAAAAGGGCTGACCCGGACGATAGTGCAAGCAGAGAGACCGGAAAAAGGAACTAGAAAAAGTTGACTTGAATGTCAGGACTAGCTTTTTGGTTGGACAGACAAAAACTGGAAAACCTGGTGAGATATCTTGATAAAGGGAATTTCAACATGCTCATAAAATTCTATCAGCAGGCATTCAGATGGGACTAACTTAGACTTACATATACATATATACCTAACATTCATACGTGTATGACTTATATACATGAATCAAAGTCAAAATTGTGTTATTTGGGGGCAAAATTGATATCGGTTTGATTTTTCAGAGTGGTGGTGAAAACAATGGAATCTCCTTGCAACTTCGACCAACTTTACCTAGGAAGCAGTTAGACATACCAAGATTTAGTCCAACAGCTGCCTGGAGATTGTTGTCAGCCCTGGAGTCACCAGTGCAAAGTGAGGAAGATGACCTCGTAATGTTGGAGGAGCGAATCCCTTTGCCGGCCCCACTGCACCATCATGAAAAATCGGGAGACAGTGGTATAAGTGGTGATGCCAGTCCTCATTCCACTCATAACTCTCAGGTGAAGAAACACCGTCTTTACACTCTCTTTTTCTTTGATGACACTAAGGCAACCAGCTTTTTTTAAATGTGAAAGTCGCTTAGTTGAAATTTTTAGCATGCTGCTCTCTGGGAATGGCAATCAATGTTGCTAGAATCTTTTTTTTAACCAAGGTAAATAAACTGAGATTAATTACAAATCTGGAGAGAATGTCAATGTTTATGGGTTAAGGAAAATAATGTGGACCAAAAAGAGTGGAAAAAGGAAAGACACGGATGTTCAGTTTGAAGGGCTTGCTGTGTAAGTTTGTTTTAACCAGTAAAGTTGTTCTTTTTCCCATCCTTTTTTTAAGTAGCCAACAGACAAATCTGCAATAACACCTCCTGTAACTTATTGCTTAATCCCCACCTGTCCTAGCAGACTATCGAATTAGGATCACCTGGCCGGGAATCAAACCAAGTACCTTGCCATCACAGAGCAGGTGCCTAAGATTTGCGTACTCTCCTGCAGTCAATAATCAATGACTGAGTACAAAATAAATTCATCTTTTTTTTAAACCCCTATCTATCTGAAATCTCTTCGTTCACCTTTCATTTTTTATATTTTTGCACTTCCTCCCATGATTAGGTCGTCTTTATCATTCAAAGATTAATTCATTATTGCCAGAAGTGAAATGGAAATCATATTAATTATCAAGATGAATAGGGTTGAAAATGGCAAATTACGGGGAAAGATATATTGTTTTTGCAGCTATTGATTCAATGAAGTTTGCTTGGGTTCTAAGTCCCTGCTGCTAGGTTCTATGTATCTACAATTTGGACTTTTCGCAGCTAAAAATGAATAAAAACCAATTTAAAAAACTTTTGTGGGACTGATCATTTTTGGTTGCATATTGAAGTCACTTATATCATACCCTGTTTTATTTTTTAACATTTTATTCTATTGAACTATCAAGTACTCAAATAACTCTTTTGGATGATTTTTCTGTACAGTACATAACCAGATGCAAGTATGCAATTGCGTTTTGTCAGCTGCTACTTTATTTCATCATCAATACCTTTGTCGTTAGCATTAGTACCTCTCTTTTTAACTCCTGTCTTAATTATTTCAGGCTGCATGGACACCTCAACAGGATTTGGAAGAAACCAGTTCCGATGGAGGTCTTGAATCAGCTCCAGTCTCGCCAGAGAGCCTGGGAACAGCCAAATTCTCTCCTCGGTTTTCCTTGTCATTACCAAGAGATGATAGACTATCATTGTATGTCAAACCAGACAAGGTAATAAAATGCATTGTAAGCCAACAATCTTCAGTTTTTTTGTGATGAAATTTGTTGGTTTCAATAGTTGATAGCTCAGCAGTAAAACTATTAAAAACCCCAAAGGGGCAAAAAGTTAGCTCACTTTCAATAAAAATGCTACTTAATTTTTTTTTTTTTTTTTTTTTTTTTTTTTCATGAGTTTTTCATGGTAATTTTGTCCTAAATTTTGTATGAAGCATAAATTACAGTTGAAATGCAGGGCTCATTGGGAAGGGTCAGAAATCGGAGAGAGTGTGATTGGTATAATTAACCAGCCTTGCTGATCCTTGCAGCAATGAAGGAATCACCCCCCCCCCCCTCTCCACACACACACTCCAACAAATCCTCTTTTTTGCTAATTGTTCTCCTTTTGATAGTCAGTTGTCCAAGTGGTTACAATTTTTATCCTAAAAACTTATGTGCCCAAATGAAAGAGTGCTACCTTGTTCTTTCTTTTGATGGAAAGAAAGATAATTTTAATGTATGCATTAGTGAGAGTAAGGAAGGTGTATGGTGAAGAGAAACTACTTCTCAAATTTAGAACTTCATTTTTTTATGACCTTCCAAGCTCCAACTCCTCTCAGTGTTGCATGACCTAGAGAAGATAAGTCCTAATGACTGTGGCTGTGGCACACTAATTGAATATCATCCAATTTATGCTCTGATAATTATGCTAATTCAAATGAAGGTACAGTCTGGCCTGACTCAGCCACTTGCAACAATTCTCAGGTCATTACCTCTTCTGGAGCTGCTGCATTCAGTTGTTCTGTATCTGTGCTCTTAATATTTCTCTGTGTGCATTTTCTTTTTTGATTGTGTTTTTATTTTTGGATATTTTTTGTTGAGCTAAGATGAGTGAGTGTCAAGTTATTTTCTTGGGTAATTTTCTTATTTCCATATCTTCTCGTAGTGTTATCCCTTTTCTAAAATTAAAACATCTTCGAAGAAAGTCGAGGAGAATTTTATTTATATAGTTAGTTAGTAGTAGGTGGTAAGTGATGTAGTAGGTTAGAAGGAGTAAGTAGAGCCTGGCACCTTTACTCTCTAGCATTGTATTTAAATGTTGAATTTTTGTGTGCCAAGATCTCATTTGTGGCAAATAACTGAATAGGTGTGACTTTAATTGATGTTTATCAAAATTTGCAATCAAGTACTTATGTTTAAAAATAATATATAATTTTTCAGATGGGATACAGTGATAGCCATCAGCCCTCAAGTCTTCATAGTCTGAAAAAACTCCGACGGTCCGTCAGTGGAGCATTTGGAAGAAGTGTAAATAGCAACAATCTGTCTCATGATAGTAATTTGAATGAGAATTGGGTTTTGAGTAGAAGTGTGCCAAGTTCATTGAATCATCGATGGAGTGATTCTTCTCCAGAAAATGTTAGTATTTTTATTTATTTCATTTCATATTTTTGTCATTTATCTCTCAAAGCTGAAGCATAGTAGAATTTATTTTATTTTATTCATCCAAAATCTTGTGTATCCTCAAGAAATATTTGTTTGCTCAGACTTGGCAATTTGCCTTGCATATCCACTGAAGATTCTAATGATGTATGACCCATTTCAAATCCATAATTGTTGGGGTTAAAAATATTTCTCAGCTGAACATTTGGTTTTCCTTTACATGAAATCCCAAGTTCTATCATCAAGTTAGTATTTTCTGTCAGTCACAAAGTATTCAGATAGGTATGTATTTTTATAAAACTACTTCCTCTATTTCTATATTGGCTTTATTTTTCCATCACTCTAGAAAGCTCTAAAGAAAGAATAACTGTTTAAAAAATCACAACTTATTGCGCATGCAGGCACATGAATTCTACGTTAAAAAATATTTTTTTAAAAAAAAAAAAATCCAATTATTCCTCCAATTCAATCTCAAGCCCTTTCATTTTATTTTTTTTTCTTTCACTTCTTTAATTGCATCTACTCTAGCATTTATGCTTTTGTTCGTTTACAGCTTTTATTTCAGCCTTTTTTCCCTTTTTTTGGCCTCTAGTCTCATTTTTTCAACTGATTCTAAATTTCTCTCTGCCTTTGAATTTTTTTTTCTAGGAGGATGATCTACTTTTAAGTTCTCTTACGAAGCAGCCATCATTTTCATATTTAGCAACTGGAGGCCATGTTATGTATCTTCCTGGACAATTACCAGAAATTAATCCAATAAGTGTTTCGACGATTAAGAATTCTGAACCGTAAGTGTGGCTTAATTGCTTCCAAGTTAGTTTCATTTGTTTTTTTCATCTTTTACAAAGTTGATTTGCTTAAAAACGGAGTTTACTTACGAGCAAAAGATTACTATAATCAAAGTCTCCTATATATAGCACACAAGCCTCAAGAAAGGAATGTAAAGAAGAAGAAAAATGAATACATGAATCAGGTAAAAACAAAAAAAATTGGACAAGATGGTCATTTCAAGAATTTGCTTATCCCCTCTGAGTTAATAACCTAGCCACTATTGAACATACAGAAATCAAAATCCTTGTTTCATAAGCGCATATTTATGTTGGAAAAAGAAAAAAATTTTGTTTGATTTTTCTTTATTTTTCTAAGGATCCCTATAAAAAGTTTTTGCTCAATATTCTGGTAGTTCTCAAAAGGTTTAATACCTTTGCATGAAAAAAAAAAAAAAAAAAAAATTAAGAATACAAGTGCAATGCGCCCGCTTGAATGTCATCTGATACTTACTTGATTTCACAGTTTCATCATGGATGCATGCACATAGGTATTTGCATGGCTACAAGAATTTCTGGACTGACTGTAGCATGTTTTTTCAGGAGCTCCTTACAACATAATGAGCCTCAGTCAATGTCAAAATCCTGCGATGCATTGAACAGTAAGGAAAGTGCTCCCTGCAATCCTCCTAGGTTCAGAACTGGTCGTAAATTCACTTTCCAAAGTACCGTGCGTCAAATTGAGAGGCGACGCATAGCTGAGAAACTATCAAAGGAGGCAGAGCAAAAAGGTAAGTGAATTTCCTTTACTTGAACTTTCCTCTGAAATTTTAGTGGCTCATTCTCTTTGAATACTCATCACAAGAAAGACCAGAGTCTGCATGAATTAAATTGCGCCCTGAAATAGTTTTTACTGGCCTTTGAATCAAGCAGTGTTCATTGCTCGCCCTGTGATGTACAAAATGTGAACAACATGCAACAGCTAAGCCAAAGCGCAAAGGTTGTCATATTTTCAAACCACAGAGACTGTATCGGCAACGTTTGGTGTTTGATTTAACTCAAGTAGCCTATAGTTTTTTTATGGTTTTATTGGAGTATGGATAGTTTGAATTTGTGCCTCAAAAATCGTTAATATCCACGAGTTACTTTTAAAAAATTTTGATGCACCAAGTGTTTTATGTGAAATTTTGATGAGAAAACTTGTAGCGTAAAGTTTTTTGCACCCTGACGGAAGGTACATATTGCTTTTTTTAATGTAAATAGACCTAAAATTTCTGAATGAATGTATGCACAACATAGTTAACTGCTGAGTTTTTGCATCTCCAAGTCATAAACTTTAATTGAAACATATTTTGAAATAAGAAGTTATTATTTCTGACTCATTTTGGAAACAACATAATATGTCTCAATAGTTTTCTCATGCATATAATTGCTTTTATGAATGACCTAAAAATTCTTATTAAATTAGTGTATTCTTAGAAAATTCTTATCTCTCAGAGTTCATAATTCTTTTCTATCTTGGTGCGTGATTTCAGAGCGACAAAGACTGAGTGAATTGGAGGCCATGAGAAGAGTAGAGGAAGAATTCCAAAGAAAACGAGAGAGAGAGAAAGCTGACATCAGGCATCAGTTACGGCTCTACAGCCTTACTCAAGGAGGAAGAGAGGCCAAAGAAGCTACCGGTGTCAATTTACCACCACCACCATCCACACAAATTCTCTCGGAATTTCGTGAGCCCAGGAGAGATTATAGAGACTACAGACCATCCAGGTAATTTGACTATGAAAGAAAGATTGACCAGATTATCTCATTTGGTGGGGCTCAAAATACATTTAAACAAAGTATCTAATGCCAGCTTCCGGAGGATCTCTACCATGACAGATTCCTGTGGAGAGTAGGCGTCGCAAAGCGCCCTAGCGCACCGTAAAAGCGGCTTATACATACACATATCTATGCAATACTTACTATTCTTCCCCCCCCCCATCTCTTTTCTGTTTGAAGCTCTTCGTTTGAACTTCCAAAATGTGAGAAAGATTCCTCAAGTCATTACAAAGTACATCCTGTTTAAACGCAATCTTCTATTCTCTAAAGGCATTAAGTACCGACGTGTTATGTACATGTCTTAACCTCATAAAATTAAGGAAGTAAACATTGATGTTTCATGCAAAAGTTAGAAGAACCAGGAGTGGACAGGCAGGCGGGAACATAGGGAAAAATCCCATTCAGCTGATCGATATTGAAGGTGATCTTGGACCAGTTTGTCCCCTTTCACATGGAAAAAATCGGCTAAAATGGGCCAGTATTCCTGCTCACTTTATTGGTGCTTCTTTGCCCTTGAGAAAAACCAATAGTTACTCACAGTAGATGATAAAATACTAACCTGAATCACCTTCGATGAACCTTGAGTATGTGATGGCAATTATAATGATAATGTCAATAATTAAGATGCATTTGTAAAAGTCAATCTTTTCAGTTCTTTCCATGATGTACATTTTTTTTTCTTTTTCTTTTTGTCTTTTCTTTTGTGCGTGCCTAAAGTTTGTGTAGTTTGTAAGGGCTCCGGTTCATTTTTCTTTGATTGGTAGACAATTTTATATCTTTTCAGGAGTGATGCTGAGTCTGCGCACTCTGATTCAGGAGTCAAAAAGGCCACCGTTCATCCTCAAGTTGTTTACCAAATGCCAAAAACAACTCAGGTGTATGTCACACCACGCCTTCATGCCAATCACTCAGGTATTATCTTTTTATACCCTCATCCTATTTTTCTCTTCTTCGACTTTGTTTGTAGAGTGTAACCCTTTACAGATTCCATCAGGCAAGAAGCAAGCCTGCGGCACTAGAAACCATTTAACTTGATTATATAAAATCAGAAATAATCTATGAAATTTTTTCTTTTCTGATTTTTCTTCTTTTCTCCTTTTGCCACTAGTATTCTGCTGTACATTTCACCGTACAAATTTAAGTCCCTTTGTATTGATCTGTGGGAAAGTATGGCTAAGCCCTGAAAGTTTTGTGAGGTACAATAACACCTCGATTATCCAAAGATTTGTGATGAGGACCATGTTGGATATAGAAAGAGTCGGATAATTGAAGCAGCATGAACAACGTTATTTATTTGTGTGGAGGCAGGGGGAAGCTCACCCTGTTGACAGAAAAAAGACGTGATTGTTCTTTGTTTCTGCATATATGATTGTTTCCTTGCAGTTAAATTCGGTCATTTTCTGAATTTAATGATGTCTGCAGCTGAAACCTCAGGTTATTTGTTGAAGTATTCAAGAGGTGCAGCATTTTGCTGTCCCGGTCCTAACAAGCTATACAATTGTAAAGCTTCATCTCTCATTATTTCTTCGGAGTTGATCTACTCCTCCTTTCTGTTGGAGCCACGAATAAATATCTTCATCATTTAACAGTTGATCCCAACAGATCTTTAATCATAATCGCCCACTTTTTATAATTTTATTTTTCATGCCAACTCACCATCTCTATTTTGCCCTTTTAATCAGGTGATGTTGAAATGCCCTCTCCTAAATCGTCATCATCGGATAACTATCGGCGAAACTTTGCCCAAGGTGCTCTACCTCACTCTCTGGCCAGTTCAGATTCTGAAATTTCCCAACCCAATACCCGACCAACTTCCCGGAATCTGGTCTATCGCAGCAGGTACCTAATTTTATTATTAAATATTCTTGTCCTATCACTTAACCCCTCTAAGTACTTAAATTTAGTACTCAAAACACTCTTTTAGACCCCTGTACTAAATCATTGGTGATTCTTAATCTTAAAATGTGAAAAAATCAGTGAGGAATACCCAAGGAGCATAAATTGCAATAATAAAGGTATTGTATCAGAGTGTGGTAAATGATGTCTATTCACTAATTAAAGGGGCTCCTCTTATTTAATTTTATTGAAATAAAATTGAAACAAATTGCAATTTTTTTTTTTTTTTTACATTTTTGGATTACAAATATGTACCCACTTTTCTCATATACGGAACTCACAAAGTTGATTGTTTTAAAGAAGCATTTATTGACCAAATGATGTAGAAATATTGTAATTTCATTGCATAATTATTTCTAAATTTCTGTTGCACTGTGCTACTTGGGTAAAAAAGGGAACAATCCAAAACAAACGAGAAAACAAATTTTTCCTAAATGTGAACTTAATGCAGCTGGTTTAAGATCTTGTAGACTCTCCAAGAGGCTTGAAATTAAATAGTCCTTTTGACAAGTAAGAATCTTTGTTTGGTACATTACCAAGACTTTCCTAAAAAAAAACCGAAAGTCCGCCTGCTCTGAGCAAACTCTTGTAGATACTAGGATACAAGCAGAAACTTGTGGCGTTTATAATTAGCGTTCTAGTGAGCCTTCATTGAAGTTTTTAGTCAAAAATTCGCATTTCTAAGCGATTCGAATGTCTTGAAAGCTCCAGAGGATTTTTTTTACATGTGACCAGAAAATCGTCTCAGAAATGTGAATTTTTCAACAAATGAGCTCAAGAAGGGCTTGTCAGAGAGCTATTTAAAATTAGCAGAGTCAATAAATATTTTTTTTTCCTTTTGACAAGAATTTTAATTTTGAGATAAGTTTTAAACAAAATCAAAAGGTCATCCAACATTAAAACTATGTTATATGGCTAAATCAGGTCTCTCTTAATTCAGTTAGTTGAGGTAAAACCTATTTTCTAGCATGTGCAATTCTTTACTGATATTCATTCCCAATCCTCTTGCATTTTTACTACTTTAAGATCCTTTTCAATGACTTTGACTTTGACTCTTGGAACTGATGTAGGTCGCTTTAAATCACCAGAATATTGCAAGAATTTAATTGTGTCAATTGACTTAGATTTTGTTATGAGAGGGGGCAGACCGGCAGAGGGGTTGCAGTTCCAAAAGCAAATAATAAGTTGCTTTAAATGACGTTTCTCCGAAACTTCTTTACTACAGATTAGCTTTCCTGCTCCTAACTTTTTTTCGCTCTAATGGCATGTTCCAACCAACCTCACCCCTCCTCTACCATAGCATAAAAATATTCTTAACATCAACTAACTTATTTTCCAACTCGGCTTTCAGGGATGATTGTCCTCTCTGAGTTGTTTGAACATGCATATCAATGACAAAGTAAAGAACTCGCCATTCATCAAATTAGTTAAGGAGGGATGTCGAATATTTTGGAAATTTTGGGGAAATTGACACCTGAGTTAATTATGGAAATCCAAAAAACGTATTAATACGACTATTATAAGAGCATTATCCAAGCTAATCAATGACTCATCAAGCACTATATGAATTCAGATAAGAACTGCTTTCACATCACAATGTGAGCTTTTGGCCGAAGAAATGAAGCTTAATTAAAAGTTAAGTCATTTCACCTCTTAATTTTTTCATTTGAAAGGATGCAAGTTCCTCTGTGATTTTTGTCAATACTTCTTGACTTATTCACTGTGTACATACTAAATGACTCATACTAACATCTAATACCTATATTTTCGACTCGCAGGTTTTAACTCGGTGTTGTGAATCTAACCAATCTAGTCAACTTAAAATACCTAATTCATTACGCCCTTTTTGTTAATAATTCATCAGGTTTGTATATTTCTAATTATTCTTTCTTCCTTTTTTTTCAAATTTTATTTTATATATTACAAGTTTTTTTTTTCAAAAATCAAGGAATATTGCAGAAGTTCTTGCAAGGTGTGTTTTACCATGAGCCTAAAAAGCATTTCTCTCAATTCTTTTGGGAAATTCATTGACTAACTTTTTTTTATTCAGGAGATGGCCTTTTGATTTTGTTCTTGTCTACTCTTAAATTCTAATTGAATCACTGTGTCTAAAAATAACCCATCTCCAAAATAATGAGGACTTAGTCTCACAGAAAAAATTATGTTTAGGATCTAATGCAATTTTTTGAGCAAACTTTTTCTTTTTTGAGTTGTCATGAAATTAATATTAAAAAATCATCACTAATGCAGAATAATCCTGACTTTGGATACTTGACACTGTGTTAATCTGAATATCAGAAAAGCGCAAATTTTCACCCAAATGGGTGGAACACTGAAAGCAGTGTTGATTTTTGTTACTTAAACTTTTATAACATAAAAACAGTGTCCTTGGGTGGGCCGTATATGAAGTCCATGGGTTGTCTCACTCCCCATGCTCTTATTGGCTGCTCCTCCACTTTGTGATATCAGGCGTACGGACTTTTTAAAATAGGGAAGCGTTTTTCCATATACTTTTGGTCCACACGCCGTCCACCTAGGGAAGGTTTGGACGATACAGATATGTCCACATGCTTGGGATCACGGCATATGAACTCAAGACTTAATTAAGATATTATCAGTCCCTGACTCCTACCGATTAGACATCATTACAATTTCATGGAAATTGCTCTTTCATGAATATCTTTTATATATGTCTCTTGGTTGGAATCAGGAAGTATGATAAAAAGGTTTACTGTCTCATTCTATGTCCACACAGGTTTCTGGCGCCCTATTTGATTTTAATCCGTCCCTATTTTCTCATTTTTCAGATCAGTGAGTCCTCAAGCTGATGAAATGAATAACTGTATCAGTCCTATATTGAACAATGGGATCATACCAGAAGAAGACGAAAAAAAAGTGCAGCCTGTAAGTTCACTTCTTCCTCTTCTTACTCCAGCCCCTTTGTATGATCCCAATTTTTGACAGCCCTTTTTGCCTCAACCCTCAGCTGTATTAGGCTTGAATTTATTTCCAAGTTGCAATTTTTGTGAGTGTTGGAAATTCATTTTAGTCACTGAAGTCTCTATCGACAATTTTTGAGCACTAGCCGTTTTCAAATTTCCACAAAAAAATCGTTGACATGAGTGGAATCAGACTATAGCAGCGGCCTTCTTGTGATAAGTTTCGGGGAAGGTTAACACCTGCTGCACAAATTAATATTTTATTCAATTAAATTGAATGTTTTAGAGTGTATATAAATTACATTCCTTGTTTAGAGTTGCTCCATATTTTCCCTTACAATCACAGACAATTTTTCTGTGAAATTGCGCGATCCTAGGGCTCCTTTTCAAATGTCTTTGAGGAATTTGGCAACCCTATAGCGCTCACTAGCACTTTCCACCCCACATTGTACGCAGCACAATAGTGGGTTCAATCGATTAAAGCAATATGCGTTTTTTATTTTTTCTGCATTTTTATAGACTTATCAAAAATCCAATTTTTGAAAGAATCTCTCGAAAACACATAAATAAATCAAAGAAATTCTATTTAATCCGAAACCCCTTTTTCCATAGGTTTAAATGTATTATTTTTCTCTTGATTTCAGAGCAATGAAGGGAGACCACAGCCATTACCCCGTCTTGGTGTAACATCTTTGCAGCCATTTGTTCGAGGCAAATCTTATCGTCCGATTGTCTTTAATCCGTCAAATAGTAATGTTGCTCAAATCGCTAGTTAAAATGTGTGTGTAATTTTCAAAGCATGTGCAGTGTCTTCCTCCATATTAGAGAATATTTTTTTTCACTCTAAAGCTTTGAATTGAATTCTATCTAAGTCAACAGACCCCTCAGAAATGCTGAATGTCAATCAATACGTAGTTATTCAAGGCATTAGATATGAAGAGACCTCAATAATCTGTCACTTCCGACTTCTTTGTCCAGGCAGTTAATAACTGTAGGGTCCAAGCAATCATTTTCTTCCTTCCTTTTTAGTTACAAATCATTTGTGCTGAAATGAATAATAATATTTTTTTTAAAACACATTTTCAATTTGGATTCAATTAGATATCCAAGTCAATCGCACATTAACAACCAGAATTTACTTTTGATCAAATATCATAGATCTTCTTCCTGATTTTGATGATCCAGTCCAAGATATACAGTCAACTTCCCATGATTTGTAAATGACAGAATCAACTAGATTTGCAGGATTGTGGAACGCTTTCATTGGGTAGTTTTGAAACGTATACTCTTCCCTGGGGTTTCTTTGATGGAATAAGTAAAAATTTTATTACTTAGTTTTAACCTTATATCAGTATTTATTTTTTTGCTTGAATTCATTTTGTGTTAGTGTGGCTCACTGACTTCATTTGTACTTTCACAATTTCATGATTTTAAATGAAATGATTACGTATCAAATGAGCAATATTTGGAGTTGGAGATTATGGAAAATGGAGTTGAAAGAATCAAATTTTATTCATTCAATTAGTTTTCCACATACTTCAATTTTTTATTTTCACCATTGTTGAATTAGCTTGTACGCTTCAATGTAATGAGCTAATTATGGGAAATTCCCAAAATGTAACGGAAACCTACTCGCTCTTCCACTCAGTTTATTTAGTTGTCTATCATTAAAGTAGGTATCATTTAGTATCTTTTGTGCCTTTCACTTTTCTTTCAGAGAAATTAAGAATTACAATAATTCTAGTCATTACTTTCCTTTATCATCTTCAGTTTTAATGTTAAGTCCTCCTTCTCACTTATTGACCCTCTTCTTACCATAAAGTAATTTGTTAAACAATTGTTACTTATCAGTGCATAGTTACTGTCCAAAAAGCTAACTTTCGACAAAAAAAATTCAACCTTATTTGTATCCTTCATTCCACAAAAAGTAATAATTGACTCCTCTATTTATAAAAATGACAAGTCTTAACCAACATTGAATTTGTTTTTATAAACCATTTCATTACCTTCAACCAACTACCCACAACTTTTTCAGACAGAGTGTATTTGTTTGCGCAACAACCATTCTCCACTGTGAGGTGCGCATTCAGAATGTAGCTCAGTAATGATAAGGTTAATAACTTTAATTTTATAAATTGCTGAACATTTCCTAGTTTTAATTTTAATTTCATTCATTCATTTTATTTTGATTTACAATTCCAAGCCCATTGAAAAAATTTTGAATCTGTTTCCTCTTTCATTCTTGGAACTTTCAAATTTCGTTATCTGTGAGAATGAATTTGTAATATTTTTTTAATTTTTTTTTTTTTAATTCTGCTTTTTAAGGTACCTTTGCTCATCCTCGGAAGTTAGCTCTTTGCCGTTCCTTCATTGTTATCTGTTAAATATACAGTCTTGAGTTGTTGCTCTGTAATTTTTGTTGAGCTTTTAAAAACTGTCTTCCCTTAAAAATTATCCTCTTTTGTAGAGCAATTTTTTGTGGACCCAGATGTTTGCTTAAGGCAGAATTTTAGTCTATTAGAACTCTCTTATAGGGCGCATTTTTTGTTAGTGCTCTTTAAGATTTTCTCTCCTCCCTTACAAACCTGTTTGTTGTCCCATACAACCAATATCACTTTCTGTTGATCCCTTCTTCCTACTTATTAAACTCAGGTATCGGGTACTATTTACATGTTGTTACTAAATATTTTCTATTTTGAAAGTTTATTCAAGTGTTTGTAAATCTTCAGTTTTATATTTATGTAAATAGGACAGGTACATATTGCAAATAATTTGTACATACGTTCCAAATTGTTTCAATTGGTATATTTTACTGATGAAAGTAAAACATTCATAAGAATCAATACATTTCTTCTTTAGTCTTTCTTTTTTCTCTGATTGATTTTTAAAATGATTGAAATGTTTCTCTCAATGGTATGCTGCATTTGTCTTTGCAGCATGGAAGCTTAAAGTATATTTTCAAAAGACAAATTTTCTAGATTATATTTATGATAGTGATGGTTTTCACTTCTATGAGAGGTCAATGAAATTTATTTTTGAAGCTCAATATGTATGCAGGCACAATTTTTCTCTATTATGACTGTATCCAATTTCTAAATTTTAGCTGCCTGATCATTTTAAAAAAAAAAAGTCCAGGAAAGTCCACCGGACTCCTTTCTGCCTGTGCGGGGGGCTATGAAATATCCTCCATCCTCTGGTAAAGTGGCTGTTTTTACAGCTTGCCCTTTCATCAAACCTACCGCATACCAAAACCAAAAACTTTTGCTCTAAATAATTCATAGATAAGTACATTAATATCAGTATTAACACTTCTAAAATGTCTAAATTATGCCTCCAAAGACTAATCCACAAAGTATCTTTTGTATCTCAGAAATATTCATGGTGTCTGACAGTCTCCATGTAAATTATTGAAATATTATTTTATCAAATGAATATGTAATCCTCTCTCTCCAAAATAGTCTCTTAGCTTTCTAAAGCCATTTTTTTCTGTTATTAGTGTGTGCTATCAAAGAGTGCTGTGAATCTTAAAGCTACGGTTGCAGCTATACTGAAAAGAAGGGAGGAGCCTTTTTCTCATAACTCTTGTTCATTTGTAATCGCTTTTAAGGTACTGGGAAGATGCTCAATCTGCCCATCTTTTCAGAGTGGCCGTTTTTATCCTGGCATGTTCAGTAGTACTTTTGAGAATATCAACGGAGATAATATTGCAAGAGAAGTGGAGGTATCCAATAGATTAGCATTTCATATTACTTGACAGTGTGATCCAAAATGGGCTTTGTAATCGCTTCTTTTTTTTTTGTTATAATGATTGCTAATGTCAGTGCATGTCTCAGTTTTCCCCCCCTTTTGTTTTTCTTTCTTTTTGAAAGTGAAATTGTGGAATACGTGTAAACTGAAGGAGAGAAGAGAGCACATTAATTCGAGAAAAACTGTAAAAGTTTCAATGTGTTATTGGCCTTCGTACAAAAACTGTTCTTGGATTTTTTTATTTTTTTTTTTTTTTGAGAATTTCCATCTACGGCTTATGCAGCTCTTGTGCCGAAAGATTAGTTCTTAACATATATCAACCAATTTTCATGTTACACTTTTCTTAAGTATCAACCAAATGAATAAATTTGTATCTGTTATATTTTTTAAACAAAAAAATAGTGTATTTTCCTTGGAAAATACTCTAAAAACAGTTGATAAGTACAGAGTTTAAACCATTGTTAAAGTAATCTAACCTGTATTTTATTTTTATTAGAGTGTAAACTGTTTTCATTCTTTTTTTCTTTTATTCAATTGTAGTATAAATCTTCAAAATAAAACATGTGTATAATTTACCTATGTTCTTTTAGTTAGTCTTGAAATGAACCTAGGTCAAAATTATCTTGATTGCTCCTTAGATATGATGAAATCCTGCAAAACCAGGGACATTATTCCTAGTCATCCCTTTCCCTAGAGCTCCTTTCCCTAGAAGGGCCTTATATAATTTACATTGTGATTATGGAAGCCTTTAAAATAGCATCATTAAAAGGAAAATTTTTATAAGCCTCAAGTGAAAATCAAACCGAAAAACTTCGGAAATAGATCTTTGCAAAGGATCAACAACAAAACTTGAAAAATTCTCTGATTTAAATGATGTGCAAAATGAATATGGACCTAAGTACCTTAAAATTTTCATGGTTTGCAAAAAAATTTTCTTTTATAATTTATTTTATTTATTTTTTGTGTGAAATCGTGCTGACTCACAGAGAACCATATCCGTACCTACAGGTAATGTGAAACATCATGAGAGATTTGTAAAAATTGTCCTTTCAGTAACGCTATGATAAAGGCTTCCATCATCACAATGTAAACCATTCAGGGCCTTTTTAAAGAAAGGAGATGTTCAAAAGTAACACTGTAAATACCACTGTCAAGTTGCTTTCAAAGAGATTTTGAGGTGAGTAAGTTCAGGAAACATTACAAAATTTTGGCCCTAGTCCTGAAAGATTCTCCTACCTGTTTTATTTTATGAAGGAAATAAAATCTCAATTCATTATTTTGCCAGACACACAGAAAGGGAAAATTTTGACAAGTTTGAATTATCTATCAGTGGCGTGGCATGACCAAAATATAAGGATGCTGTGGTATGAATTAAGATTTCTTAGAACTTCCATTAGTGTAACTTTTATCATCCTACATCTTTTCCCAAAGCCTCTCCCTGTTTACAAAATCAATGAATGAAGAGTATTGAGGACGAAAGATTCATGTGATTTTAAAAAAAATCTTTTACAGCTGAAAACCTAATGGGTGAAATTCCAAAATTGTGAAAGAGGTTCAAATACACAAACCCCAAAAGCGCGAATGAATATTTGTGCTTTTGAGGCGGTGAATGTAGGGAGTTGTTTATGCCAATGCCTTTGAAACTTAAGAAAAAGAGATAAGAAAAACTTTATCTACTTTGGAAATCTAATCGCAATTTAACAATATTTCTACATACCTAACTTGAAGGTAAGTAGTCACCGTCCAAAATGTAAACGAGCAAAAAAGTTTATTGAATATATTTGAAAGCGTAAATCTTACTCTAATATTAAATCCTGAAGGTCAAGCTTAACACTAAGGGAGCGGAACGCTTTAGGGTACTGGACCTCTAGGCGGTCAGGGGGCGCACCCTCAAGGAATAAAGAATAATAAAGGGAAATTCAAAAAGAAATATTCGCTTGATTTTGTCTACGTCTCACCAAGCATTTTATATGAGGAACTTCAGGCCAGCTTCCTTTTAAGTAATGCTTTATCATTGATTCGTGTTTTATGAACCCGGTCCACCAATGTTCCAAACTTAAAGACATGTTTTCTACAAACTTAATTCTCCTGCAATATTGGACTCTGAATTAACCATAGGTTGATTTATATATCTGACTATACTTCTATTTAACTCTTCCGCAAAAGATGTGTTGAGATATGCACTCAAAATTTTTTTCTTCAAGTGCCCATGAAACGAATCTGCCACATTCGTCGTTCGTAGTCAGGAAGTGTAGAGCCGCAGTTCATATTTTAGAATGGCAAAATTGAAATACAATAAAACAATTGAAGCATTTTTCGGAAAATTGAAAATATTAGGATAATCATCGGTAACAGTTGACTCATCGGAGCAATGGGCACCGCTTGAATAATCATGGTGAGGTGCAAGAGAAACACCTACATAGCACCCTCAGTTAGTATCGCATGCAACAAAAACTACCTGAGCGAATTTTATCATAACGCCGAGATGCAACTAATCGAGCTCCAAGGATGTCAGTGTTGCATACGCACGGAAGGGAAGGCGTTTTGATTCCTCAGGCACTCTTTTCTCAACATTTCACTGAAGGTGTGGCACTAGGGGGTTGCACTACGATGACATAGCGCCCCGATCCTTCATTTATACTACAATGACATACACTACAAACGAATACTTGCACATATGCTTAGGATGTAAATATGTCTAATTTAGTACTTCAGTTTTGATACAGCGCTGAGTTGAGCATGATTTGTACAGCAACTATTCGTGCGTAAGAGGTATTCGTAGTATAAACGAAGAATGGAAGGCGCTCTGCCATTTAAGGTCCTCACAATAAAGCCCACCAGTCCCACCACCGCGCCGCGCTGGGTGAAGCGGTAAGTGTCCGGAAAGCCGAAACGCCTTCGCTTCCGTGGGTATGCAACACGGACATCCGTGGAGCCCGAATAGTTGCATCCAGGCAATTTAATGAAATTCCCTTAGTGTTCTTTGCATGCGACACTAATAATTGAGGGTTCTCTTTTTCACTTCAGCTTAATGTCAGCGTCACGTAGCAAACCGATGAAGTGAACTATTACTGATTTTATTTGCGCCATGTTCAATATTCCAAAAAATGCATACAGCTATTTCGGCCCTCGACATCGCAAAAAATTTAGGTATTTGAGCAGGATTTGTAGAGATCTTTCGTTTCTTTTTTACGGGTTGTTCTTTGTTTAGATTTTTCCTCCTGTTGGAAAAATGCTTCCGACTTTCAAGGGCAAAATTTTCAAAAAAATATTCCTCGAAGCTGGCTCCGCATTGAATATTAGTTTAGGCGTAGACAATAAGCATGTTTTTGTTGAACGAATCAGCAAAATTTTGGATAGAAATTGCCAGTATAAAATTGAATTGTTCGAGTCTTGGAATGGAGTTACGATTCTCCGTCTTGAAACTGAAATGAGCTATGTTAGCGCATTTATTGAACTGCGCGGGATAAGTCTATGCGCGGGATCAACCCTCCAAAACCGAGCTTTGTCGGAAACACCCGAGTAGCAAGAAGAAGGGACCTTGCGGCATTGTATAATTTGTCCAAAATACCCGTCAATACCGTTTCCAAATGACAATTAATCTGCAAAATAAATGCAGATTCCCACTGCAAAAAGTGTCCTAGAGTTTGAGATCTTGGATAAAATAATACCTCGACTCTCCCCCACATTATACTGTTGGAAAGCTCCATTATCTCCCTCCAGACAGGGATTTTTTCGGTGAAGTTGGCAGCTGTGGAGTGTGGAATCCCGCGGCCCTGCCGTTCATTCAACAGCGTTGCGTGGAAGGTGGTTCTGTCTTGCTGTGACTGTGACCGTGTCCGCTTGGATTGCCGAGCAAGTCTAAGTTCATGATCAGTGGATCAGTAGCAACAGGCAGTGGCCGTGGCGTAGTATATTTTAATCCATGCCGTGGCTCTTGCGTCAGTGAGTGTGAGCGTCTACACTTGGACACCAGGAATCGGCCAAAGCCGGGTCTCACATTCTTGTCGACTGTCCCAGCGCCAGCCACTGATTTTGCAAGGCTCTCATGCGACTCGATTCATCACTAATTAATGGATACATTTCCCTAGCTCAAAGGTTGGTTCCGTTTTCCCCTTCTTATTCCATTAGATTGCTAGAACATTCCAATTTTGCGTTTTTAGGACTCTGAATCGACGATCTAAATCGACCGAATGTTACAATAATGTGCCGGGAGACTTGATATAAAAGTAATCACTACTAAAAACGATCCTCTTGGTGAGTGGAACATGGTAACATGTTGACGCCAACATTATGTCAACATGGTATCAACATGAGAAAAGTGAGACAAAAATTGCTCTGTTGCTTTGGTATATTCTTGTGCGGCCTCCGTATTGGATTTATTTCAGTCCGGCATGGTACCAACATGGTATCAACATGGTAACAACTTGGTCAAAATTACCAATAGTGACCAATATGGTATCAACTGGGTACCATGTTTGCCTCACGTTGCAACATGTTGGTTGTTGGTATCAACTTGATACCATGTTGATACCAACATAATCGTTTTTAGTGGGGAACACGATCAATATAGAGGCGATTGTAATTTATAAGAGTCATTCATTCAAAAATGATTATCTAATCATCTTAATTCCCCTTTCAACAGGAATGGGAAGGGAAAAAGTAAAGAGATGTTTGCTCCTTGCTCTCCTGAGTCGATCGTGTCTTTATGTTCGAAGGTTTTCAGCTGAGAATTGTAGATTTTTGTGCGGAGCAAAAAGTGGAAAAAAAAGTGAAGATCACCACAGAAATCTTGTATTCTTTACAATAGTAGTACTTCGTAGAGCGTTTAAACTCGACGTTTCAGCAGGAGTCCGCTCTGCGAGGAACCAAAGTGACGCTCGTCACTTAACTAGCCTTAGGTGAATAGCCGGAAAGTAACTGAGCCCATTCTCTAAATGCTCTACTTTTCTATCCGCTCGTTAAAGTCCCCAAGAACGTGCACTAACTCCATACCGCGCTTTGTCAATGGCGAATTTTTTTTTGGGGGGGGGGGAGTACAGTGGTAAGCGCCCCTCCTCCCGCCCTTCTGGCTGAAATTAGGAGGGAAGAGTGGGAAGAAAGAGAAGGAAGGAAGAAAAGAGATAAATAGAGTAAAAGGATCATACCCAACAATCTATTACGATGGTTTTGGGACTGTAACTGAGATTTTTTTCCCTTTTCTTCAAGGATTGGAGGGAGATGAGGGATATGAGTGGAAAGTTGTTTCTTTCTCACTTAAAAATATTTCTAACTTCAACGTCATTGGTCTCTTATCTTTGTTATTTTTTCTTGAAACTTAACATTCAAGAAAAATCACAGTAAAGAGGTGAGGTCGGGGTCCATCGATTTTGAACACTCCAATATTTCACAAATCTGAAGCTCATAAACTGCTTAATTCGATCTGGAAGGGGTATGTATGCATAAAGCCGCTTTTATAGCGCTCTTTGGCGCTCTGCGACACCCAACCGCCAAAGTCCCCTATCCTCCCAAGGCCCTTTAGGGAGTTGGCAAACTCTCATTTCTTCTAAAACCCCCTGTTGCCACCCTTTTACTGAGCGTCCCCTTCGTCCCTCCCAGGAGAAACCCAATCAAGCATCTTCTTCGGCAGCTTTTCGGGTCTTCTGGGAGGGATTCTTTTTAGAAAATTTTCCGGGGATGTCCCCTCAGACCCCCCACTCGACATTGCCAAATCCCAGTCAAGCTGTCTTTGGAACCGCCACTGCGTTTTGTCATATTCTTTGCCACCGGCGCGGCATAAAACGACATTATTTCAGGAGAAAATATGCGCAACTGTTAAAAATCTGTATCATGCAAAATTTCATGGCGCCCTAAAGTCGCTAAAACAGCTACAAGCACACAGTATTCGCAGAGGGACAGAGCTCAGAACATCGCCTGGGAATTGCTGCATCATTTTTTCGGCCCCTGCTCTTTTGGGCTTTTTGCACGCGTGTCCCTCAAGTTCACATTTATAAATATTTCTTTGAATGAGAAAGTAATGAGTTCCCGAGATTCTGAGAGATCTATTTAAGATGTATCGGACTAAGTTCAGAAAGACCAATCTAGATTTTGGAGAAGGGACATTTCTGAGGCCTCTGTCAAGTAGAGAAGTTCTTAGAGAACTCAAACAGATAGTACAAACTTTTTGGTTTTAGGAAGCAAACATTTTTTCAGATTCTTATTGCTTGCATAAGTCGATTTGATGATGTAAGTCAGCTTGCCAGCAGATGCAGTCACAAAGCGTATTGTCTTGACGGTCAGACTGAAGGTACCGGCTAAAAGACGGGATCTCGGAACGACTGCTCTGCATCTGCCAAAAAGGACCTACATGAATGATAAATAAATGAGTAGATAGGTTCTTTCAACTCAGAAATTCCCAGATGTCTTGATTAGGACGTCTGGGTAGTCACCACGAGTCCCTGCAAAACCCTAACCTTCCCTTCGCCTCTACCGCGACTCCGCGACAGTTACATAGTTGCCAGATCATGCAAAAAATCCCCATTTTTCCTGTTAAAACATCCCAAAATAGGTGATTTCTTTGAACAACGAGTCAATTTTTGTGTAGAATACTTACTAGATTATGGGAAGGTTAACCACGTTATTTTACCAAAACGATGCAGAATGTGGGACTTATTGGTGTAATTTTGCAATGCTGCACGGGCAAACTACTTAGACGGAGGAATCGAATTGGTCTCCTCCCCTCAATTGTGGAAGAAAGCCCAAAGACACAACCATTGTTTGCGGTTGAGAATAGAGGGGTGACTTTGACAAAAAGTCAGCGACGTGAATTTGACTGGCTCGAGCGTAGCGGTGCGGCGCGACGCCATACAGCGGATTTAGTCGGTGGTCAAGCTGGGGATATAGGAGTATCTGGTCTTCTAATCTCGATTAATTTCCTGCCGGTCTTCTTGAGTTGATAGCCATTCCACCCTTCGCTGGATATTCCTCTAACTTGATGCCTTGGGGAAAAAAAACACATTGGATCTAGAGTCCAGACTCTTGAAAACATTGACAAGAAAAAATACTCTTGATTCAATCAGATTTTTTCTTTTTCCTCAGGTTTAAATGACAGATCAATCGATTTATCGCAAAGCACGCCATGCCACTGCGCTTCTTGCACAAAAATCCATTAGTTCTCCGAACAAGGTCTATCTCTTTTCTCAAGCTGAACCCCACCAAACCTGTTGCTGTTGTTAGACTTTACTAAAGGAAAAGTATGGTGAACAAAGGTGGAAGGGAGGAAAGATGTATGCGAGTTCCAAAAAATGAGCCATCATCCCAACCCCTGCCCACTGTAAGATATTAGAGTCAAAATTTACCGTCCTCCAGAGGACTGCATCCTAAAATATCCTCGGATTCTTGGCTGCCAAACAAGCAGTCTTAGCGCCGTATTCCTTTCATCCTGGCGATAGTGACTCCAGAGGCATTTCTCGTCAATGCCGCTGATTGCCATCTTCGGCTCGGTGTCACGTTCGAAGGGGTGACGTCATAAAGAAAACTGCGAATTGCCGATGGATAACTTCATGTCAAGGCCCCGCTGAGACGGCCACCAACCCAAATCAGAAAGGGCGAGCTGAAAACCTGCTTTTCCCCGTTTTCTCCGGTCTCCGCTCACTACGCTGCCAAGTCGCTTTAAAAAATGCTAATTTTTTGCAAATTTAGATCGGCAACCGTGCAAGAAGATGTCCGTCGAATTTTACGTTGCCGTTTCGTGCATTTTTCGTTCTTTATGCAGTTTAGGGGTGAATAACGTGTTTTCCATTTTCTGCATCAATTGAGAATGAGCGATCGTTGACTCTTTGTCGCCGGATCATTTTCAGCTCCGAGAAACTGCTCCAATCAGTCGTTTCTGTAGGCAAATAATTCCGACATTTCGATTAAACTTCGACACGAAAAATGTACACTCGCAACAGTTATTTGCAAATGTCAATAATTATTGCAAATTGGTCAGTTGCGCTAGTCATAGAAACGCTTTTTGTTAGTTATATCTAGAGTTGTAGATTGACGAAGTCTAATAAGATCTGCCCGAACGCAAAATTTTTATGTTCAGTAGGTATTAACGCTGATATCGCTCGTAAAAAAACACGGCGTTTGACATCATCCACTTCTTTAGTGCATACTGTGGTTTCTTCTACCCTGGTTTCATTCGTGTTTTACGTCGAGCACTAATTCAGATGGTGCAGGAATGTATGATATGCACTACCGCGGTGGATGACGTCATCCGCCGCGCGTGTTCTATGGATGAACGAAGTCTCCGTTAATATTGGACGTAGAAACCTAGAGTTTGATAGATCTTATTTTTTTTGCTCATCCAGCAGCTTAAACAATTCAAAAACACGATTCTGTGACTAGGGCAACTGACTCATTGCCTGAAACACAAACATCAAGGAAAAGCTCTTAACAAAAAAGGAATTCCGAAATCAAGCATTTTTAGATGGTCCTCATCCTCAAAACTTCTCTCTTTTTCATCTCTCAAATATTATAACTTTGCAGGCTCGAGAGAGCTTCAATTGTTACTGGAAACGTGACATTAGGTTTAGCTTCATCTTTCACTGAAAGAAAAGTTTCTTGGATATAGAGTTGGCTCCTAAAAAATTTGACAAGAAAAAATACTCTCGATTCAATTGAATCAAAAGGAGGTCCTTTGATTTTGGTCCAAAATTTTTTAAGAGTCTGGACTCTGCATCCAAGAAACTCTTTTTCCACTGTTTCTTCCCTTTCGTCAGGAACATCAGACACTCGTTGGGGACCATCAGGTCATTTTGAGCTCTCGTCTAAAATAAAGAAATTGATGGGAAAAATTTGAAATGTCGCAAAATAATAATATTTGAAAAGTAAATCTTTCCGCCGTAAAGCTGGCAACTGCGATTCACGATGCGCGCATTTTTTCTGCCGTAGCTCCATGCTTTGAGCCACTGAGCGCCATGCCGCGCCGCCGACCCATGGCTGCGCCCCCTGAAGCCAGTTGCCCCGGCGGCGTCGCTTGGTTACCGAGATGCTCAGGCACCTTTTAAAGGGTGCAAGCTGTGGGCCAAGACACGACGGCAATACGTATAATTCAAATGCACTCGTCGATCAACAAGGTGCCTCATAGCCCCATGACTAACAATACGTGGATGCTTGATTGGGTGGCAAAGGGTTCTTCCGGTGAATGTTATGCGCCAACTCCGACATTTTTCTTTATCTTAAGTGTGTAATTCTTCTCCATTATTCTTTTATCGATTAATTTTTTTACAACCCTCTCTATTGTCGTCTCACCCGTGCCAGTACCTCCTCTTTATTTTAATTTTTTCTTCCCCCTTCCTTTTCCCCCTGTTTTTGTGTGTGTGTCGCACTAGGTGGTTTTAAAATTTCCAAGGAAACACCCAGGTCCGTAGAAAAGTAAATTGGCGATGAAAATGTCTCAGCGCGGCTAAGGAAGACAAACTCAGGCGAAACTGCCTGTGAGTTGAAAGATCACGTGCGGCAGTCAAATGGTTAAAACCATGAAGAGGCCTGGTAAAGTAGATGAGCATGATATCACGCTGAATCAGTGTAACGTCACGCTGAATCAGCATGATATCATGCTGGCTCAACATAATATCAATATGATAATGAGCTTGCACAGAAAAGTTATATGATAGCAATGTAAGACCATACATGCTGTATGCACGTATCATGCTGATCTATTGATATCATACTGATACTTTGATATCATGCTGATCTCACCCTCATATCATGCAGGCGGATTGGCCAATTCAAATTATGATATCATACTGATCGACTTCACCAGGGTGTGGTCGATCGAGAGACCAACATTTCAATTTTGCCATACTAATTAATTCATCTAATGGTTAACGGTGTATGTGTAGTAGACACCTCTTAAGGCCATGAACAGCACATTTATCTTCCGAAAAAATAGTTCCCTTCAGCAAACTGTTCGAAAATGGAAGTTTACTGTTTCTCTCTGATCAACCCTTACGTTGCCCTCGCCCCTGATCACTACAAATAATGGTCGAGGGTTGACGCAGGGCCGGTGCGGCATAGGATGAGTGTTTTTTGCGATATTATCGGATACAAAGTATATGTAAGGTTTCTTGTGTGCGCATGCAGACACCCATTTTCGAACAGTCCGTCGTATGAGGACATATGAAAAGTGGAAATTCGAAACCTGGTAAGCGCTATGAGATGTTGCAAAGATTATGCAACTGTTTCTCTTCTTTGTCGTTGAACCAATGCTCTGAGAATAATCGATTCTTATCATTAAAAAGTACCGAAATTAAGGGGAAAATGTCCACAGTTAAAAAGTCCACGAACCACGTTATTTAGATTTTTGGACACTGTGCACAATCTTCGCAACACCTGATGGACATGGCGCTTACCAGATTTTGAGTTTCCTCTCTTCTTATTTCGCAGAAATGACGAACAAGGACGGAGCCGTCACGATACCTTTGACGGAAGGTGGCCTCCACATTACCTTTCGCAGCGCTGTCAAATTTAGTTAGATATCACCAACTTTCCCCTTTGAGTTCAACCCAACGTCGGGTGAATTTCGCTCACTCTGACCGATCCGCCATCACTTTCTCCTGAGAACCGGTGGAACCTATTAGGATCGTCGCCTTTTCCTCGCTTTCCATCGATTGGCTCCTCACAAAGCATTTCTAGCTTATTTTTACCTGGTCGCTCATCTGATGGCTCTGGCTTTGACGATCGTAACGGTTTAATGAATGCTCCTTGGCAGACATGACCTGGACGTTGATGTACCTAGTATGATATATAAAAGGTGAGTCTACGGCTGTAACCAGCGGCGCGGCGTGCTTCGCGATATATCGATTGATCTGCCATTTAGACCCATGCAAAAGAATCGATAAATAGGGTGTTCGCAACGAACACCCTACTAATCGATTCTTTGTCATAGCTTCAACTGGGGAGATATCGATAATCGATCATTTACGTCTTGCCACTGGCTGTAACGATTCGTTTGGGATGGTAAAAGTACCGCGGAAATAATGAACCGCGCCAAGTGATGTTTTCTGACTGAAAATTTAGAGGAGGTAGAACTGACAGAAGGGGGATATGAAGGGTACTTTGAGCGCATTGAAGGAGCTATTTTGCAGGCATATTTTCGAGGTTGGCCCAAATGAATTTTTAAAAAACAACTTCCTGCAACAATATTTATCCATCCAAGGATTTACACTAATGGTTTTTTAAAATCCTGTTTGTGCATCCTACTTGCGAAGAGAAAAGTCCCAGAGATCCCCCTTTCTGGGGTATCTTTAAGTGCCCCTCCCAGAACCCCCTTGCTAAGGTGCCCCGCTGCCCCCCCCCCCATTCCTAATTCTGCCCATTATTGCTACATGCACACATAGCTCTCGTCTTTGAGTAAGCGACATTGACGCGGTACATTTTTAAACTCAACGCTCAATTAACATTAGAGTATATCTCGAGCCGAGAGATTGGACGCTTTGCTCATGTTAGATTTGCACAGGAAACCAAAAGGAACTACTTGGCAATAAAGTGAGGCTGGAGTTGAAGATGCTGGACAAGGAAGGCAAGGTATGGGGGAGCATTGCGCGGGCAATACAGTTTCATGAACCTTTTCTGGAAGGCGCTTGGACCCGAGGTTGGGGGCGTGGGGGATGCTGAGAGTGCCTCGCAATTCTGTTGAATCGGGTGAGGTGAGGATTATCCATAATCTGAGCCTTTGATGTGGTGCTCGAGCTTGAGGTTGGCGGAAGCCGACACCTGTTGTGAACCCATAACTGTTCCCGTGTCCCGGGCTGGCTGGGCCCCAGCGAGGTGGGTTTTTTAAGGTCATCCCAAGGTCGAGGTTGCCACGTCGTCCGTGGAGCGGGACGTAAACAAAGTTCTATCACTGTCACAAAGTGCGCGGCGGGCGAGGCGCCCCCGCCCGGGCCCGGCCCGGCCCCGGCCGAGGGGCCCAGTGCGGAGAAATGGCGGATCTCGGGCGCGCGGCCCCGCTCCGTGCCTTTGGCGGGCTTTTCCGGGCCTTGATCTGTGATCTGACAATGCCGTCTCTCAGGAATGAAGGAGAGTTCAGGACCCGCCGCGCGGTGGCCCCAACCTCGCTTCCCCGAGAAAAAATCTGCCCCTGCCAACATTTAAGGAGGAATCTTTCGCTAGTCCCTCAGTGACAGGTGGAATTTTCTACCTCGGGGATTCACTATCACCATCCTTGTAAGTTCTTCTCTATTGCCCTCTTAGTCCTTTTACAAGTTGTTGTTTCGATCATCTTCTTGTAGTTCAAAAGACAACAAGAGGGCAATATGAGTGTTTTTGTCACTAAAAAAATATGAATTCCCACTAATGAACGTTCCCAATACTGCGATAATACCGTCTTCACATTTGTCTCGACCCGATTACGTCAGCACCTATTAGTATCAGTTACCCTTTTTTTCTTTCTTTCTTCTTTCTTTTCCCCCATTATTTCAAACTACTGTGACTCAAAAAAAATTGAGGGGGAGTCGCTCGCGGGTCCCCCCGAAAATAATTGATTTTTGTGATTTTGGACGAGATTTCTCGTCGATTGGATTTTGGATTTTTTTGTGATTTTGGGTTCGAGTATTTTCAGATTAACTTAATTCAGGTTTTCACAAGGATATTTTTGATATCGACAGTTAAATTATCCTTCCAAGCGTAGTGGATACTTTTTTTTGCCAGAATTTTAAAGTGGATCAGTATTTTAGCAAGCTTTGTTGAATACCTGGATACTATTCTACTCTCACCATTGATTTGCCTTTATGATGCCTCATCTCTAGTAGCAATGACTTTTGAAAAACAGTTTTAAGAGCTCTTATAAAAGCTGTAAAAATATTCGTCTTCGGAAACATGTTTTGGTTATTTTTTAAGTAAAATTTAACTATGCGAAATGTAGGTACCTACAGAAAAGAGCTTTATAAAGAACGACTCCTTTGTAAGAGTTTCAAAACAATTTTTTCAAAAAATTTCAGTGTTGAAAAACTACAGTTGATATTTCAAGACTTTTATAAATTTTCTTCACCTAATTTTACCGCCCGGAAATATTACTTAAATAGTGCTCAAAAAGGGTCACCTAAAACAAATTTTTGTAGGTTTTTTAGGTTGTATTATGAACATGTACGGATTTGTTAATCAGTCGTCGCTACCAGCGTCCTAAACCTGCTCCCTCCGTTCTCGTGACCAGCACTCAGTTCGGTACAGGTTTTGTCTAGTCAGGGGTGCTAGGATGCTTCAGCACCCCAGGAATTCTGAAAAGTGGTTCGGGGGGGGGGGGGGCAGGACTCCTTTAGGGCTCCCCAAAATTTGAAAAACCCACGTAATGGAGGACTCTAGGTTAGTTGGGAGGGGGGGGGACCACCCGAGAGGTTGGGCTCCAAAAACCTATTCCCCCAGCAATTCTGAAAAGCGGTTCAGGGGACCCCGGCAGGACTCCTCTGGGGCCCCCCAAAATTTGAAAACCCACATAATGGAGGACTCTAGGTTAGTTAGAGGGGGCTCCCACCCGAGAGGAAAGACGCCGAAAACCTATGAGCACCCCAAGAATTTTCGAGGGAGACCGACTCCTGTTGGGTGGATTGTTTTTTTGCGGCGGGGCGGTGGGAGCCACTGTGCGGTGGGATGATGCGATGACCCGTTTTGCAGTGGAAGCGCGGGAACCTCTTGTTTTGATCCGAAGCTCAGCTCGCGCCACGCCAGGCCACGTCGTCGCGCGCCAAACTCGGAGCTCGGGAGCCGGGGCCGGGGCCGGGGCCTCTCGGCTGCGCCTCCCGGGAGGCCCCTGCCGCGGCAACCCCTGGCCCCTGGTTCGAATCCCGCTCGCACCGCCACCGCCCCGGCCGCATTAAATTAGTCCCGAGACCATTCAGCCCGAGCCCGGAATTCCATCCCAACATTCTCGCTCTCCTCCCGGCAGCGGCCCGAGTTTACCCTTTCGCTCTCGCCCACCGAAATCTCAAATTCACTTGTTCCATTCGCAGTATATCGCATCGCCACCATCACTCACGAGCACTCGACCACTTATTCGCATTTTCCATTCAAGCAATGGCGGATTTGCACACGAAAATTGTATTGCCTCATCTGAAAGTGCTTAAGTGAGCTGAGTTCGCAGTATTTCTCATAATTTTTTTCTGAAATGGGAAATTGTAAAAAAGTACGTTTAAAAGTGAGGAAACGTGCCACCTTTTAACGTCATCTGGCGGCATTTTTCATTCAAACAAATGCATTGTAGCAGATTAGGTTATTTTGTTATATTTTCTGCAGTAATTCGTCGCTTGGCTGACATAGGGGCGTAACTACACATTGGGATGAGCCCGGAAAAGCATTGAGTTGTAAGGAGGACAGGGTTCATTGCAGAGTGCAGTTACGCCCTTATGTCAGCCAAGCGACGAATTGTCCAATTTAGGAACCAAGGATATCCTCGTACTCAGTTTTCCTAGTAGAATCATTTTCAGGATGAAATTCTCAAAATTTCAGACCCCTGCAAATTCTCTATTGTCTTATGTTGTATGTTGTACTTGGTTGGTAAAATGAGGGTCTATCGTTTTTAGTCTAAAATAATCTGCTTTCAATATCAGATTACAAAGTTGACGCCACTTCTGTAGGCACATACTTAAGTGCTTCTGCAGAAGTATGAACACTGTTGCCATGATGATGTGCTAAGAAGCATAACTTGACCCGTCTCTTCGAGGGCTTCCTTCGGGTTTCCTGCCGTGCTAAGCAAAAACGCCGTATGGGCATTCGAGTGTTGTCAAATTTCTTCTTAGAAAATATTTACTTTTTAAAAGTCTATGAATATTTTTCCTCGAAATTTTCAGACGTAGTAGATAAAATTACGAACGAAATCCGCTGAAAAATGGGAGGAAAAACATTCACAAATTTTCCTGAAAATTCGTGATTTGGCGAAGGAAATTTCGCAACGCCTGATGGCTCACACGGCGTTTTTACCTAGCACGACAATTCCCTGCTTAAGTGAACAGCCCCACATCAGAAGAAAAAAAAGTGTCACTTTTAAAATTTGAACAATGAATGAAATTTGAATCTACTTATGGCTTCAGATTTGAAAGTTTTTCGAAAATCTACTCTCCACATTTGGAAGTATTTTGTTGCAGTTTTCCCTCAGGGCTATTTAAAAAAAAATACAATTTATACAGTGAGTTAGGAAATAGGACCATTCATAGAAAAAGGACATTAGTCCATAAAGACTCACCATAGGAACCAATCATTTCACCCAAAAGGAGCGCTCCTTATTATTTATGCCTTTCGTCTATCAATTTCAAAAATCAGCCCGCTGTTGGAAAATGTTCATTAATAGAAAATATGAAATAACCCTTGGCTATTTAAAACGTCCCTCCTTAAGTATAAAATAGAGTGCTTAAAATTGCGTATTGGGCAAGCTAACTGCGACACAGCTGAAGAGGTCCTGGAGAGACCGACGGGGAAAATTGTGACCATACTTGTGGCTCGCTTAATACCATCAGATTGCCTCCAGGGGAAAATTAGCAATCATCGGCTCCGATGCTACTTAGCCGAGGGGCTCCCAGAAGCCAGGGTTCTCAAAAGCTTCATCATGGACGTACCCTTTTTAGGAAGCGATTTTTCCGTCACATTGTAATGTTCGGTCATTCCCTTATTCTTATACCGTGCTGTGACGGTCTCGTCTGCAGTAAATGACCTACCTTACCGAGGTTCAACTGACAAAGTTTCCTCATCCATACTGAAATTCCGAGGCTGGAATCCATCCGACGAATTGTCGATTTAGGAGCTGCTGAGGTAATTTTGGCGAAACTGGGTAAGTTGCAGTGATTATGGCGGCCGAAGGAGGAGGTGCTGGTTAATGCGAGGCGGCAGGCGGGGGACATTATGATTTGTTTATGCATGCCGGCACCGGGCACTGGCCTGTTATCTGCATTCTCCTCGTTTTGCAAGGGATTAGTCGAACCTTTTTATGCTAAAAGGAACTATGCGCATATGGATTGCGTGCAACATAGTTCCTTTTAGCGTAAATACGTCCAGTTGCATTAGGAACCGAACAGGTTCACTTTTGGGCACAGCTTAATTGTTCCGGTTTACGATCGGAGCGTACCGTCAAAAGCCGAAACGGGATTAACAAGTCAGCTGTTCTGAAAATTATCAATTTTTTTTCTCTGTAAATTCTGTGACGTAGTAGCCGTCAGTGTTGTCGTCGTCACCCGTTTTTTTGGGGACTCCACGGCTGAAAACACGGCAATCCTGTCAATGTGTTCGCATCCTATCTGTGCACGGACAGTTCGACCAGGTATGGAGGTGGACTCTCGGCGCAGCGTGGCGAAGGGGATCTCCTCCATCATGAACTTAACTTTGAGAGCTTGATAGTTCGTTTCAGAGAAAACCGGTGGCACGATTTTGTTCCTTGCGGCATTTCACACCAGCTAATCACCAAAATCGCAAATCTCTCCACTCCGCATGCATCTGTGTTCAACAAATTTTAATAGCCCTAAACTATTCAATTTATGAATTTTTTTAAAACTCCTAATGCAAATCGATGGTGTAATCCCGCAACCACCACCATTTAGTTTTCCTGCTCAACCACATTTCTGACTTATACCATAAGCTTAATAGAACGTATTTATACCAAAAGGAACTATGTCTCACGCAAACCCTATGCACATCGACGGTGAAACTACCAAACCACGTATCTCGTTTGCGGTGTTTAAAAATCTACGCTCACATTTTATTTTTTTGAAGTAGACCAAATCAATATCATTCCTTGAAATTTTCACGGAATTTTCTCCGCACAAAGAGGAAAAATCACAGAAATTTTCAAGACTGGATGTTAAGTAGTTTTTCATTTAAAAAATAAAGTATGACAGGAAGTCTGCGACGTCGCAAACCGAGATACATGGTTTGGTAGTTTCACCGTCGACATAGTTCCTTCCAGCATAAATACGTCCAATTAAGCTTCTTATGTACTAAAATTGGACGTATTTCTATCAAACGGAACTAAGCGCCAATTTGAGTTCCTTTTGAGGAATTTAGAATCCCGGATAGCGCGCGCGTTCTGTCCAACGGACCTAAGCGCCATGGAAAAGCATTGCGAGTATAGTACGGAATAAGCCGGACGCCCGATTCCGCCGCCAATCCAAGCCCCCCTCTACCTTCCTCACCCTATGGCGCTTAGGTCCGTTTGATAGAAATACGTCCAACTGTAGATTAAAATAAATAACTTTTTTATGAAATCATGATTTTGTTGGGAGGAAATTGGCAACGTCTATCGTGTATTTTTTGCACGGCGGAGTAGGAGCGCGAGTCCGCGAGCAGGTTGGCGGATTGCGCGGGAAACGGGAACGGGGTCCTGGTCCAGGTTCGGGTGCGCGCCCTCCCTGCCATCCGTGGCGCCCCTCGCCGAGTGGCACGCTCGCAGGGATCAGCTGCTACCCTGTCTCTGCCGCTCCGCGCCGCGCCGGCAGGGTCCTTGCCCTATCAACCAAAGCCAGGGCCGGGCGTCCAGGTGTGGTAGCACGGGGTCGCGGTGCAGCGTTTGTCTTATTGTTGTCGTCGACTGTCCTTATTTTACGGCTCCACTTAATGAGAGGAGCGCCAAGTCAGCCCTCGAGTTAGAAATGCACCCTTGGCTCTTGCCGCGTCGCCCTGTCTACCGCCCCTCAGTTGGTGTAGCTCCCACCTTTGCCAAGCTCCTATGTCGGCTTCGTCGCTTTCAGCGGCTTAGGATGTACTACAGTGATACAGCCGCACTTGCTACTTTCGAAATTTTCAATACCTTATACAAAAAATTAACACAAGAGACTTTGGAGCGAGGAAGGAAAAAGTCAAGGTTTTACACGACCACTTTACAAACAAAAAAAGCTCTGCAGTAGTCGCTGGACTCGTCGTTTCCTAAGCGAAGGAGCGTAACCTCATTCAAATATGATTTTTTTTTCTACATGAATATCACTGCAGTATAGTGTCCAAAAATTTTTTCGACTTCTGCGTGTGACCGTACGGGCAATCACCGGAATTTCCTTGAATAAATAAATTTAGCTAATAGAAAGTTTGCAACGTTGAAATGTAGTCATATCCTTTCGCTTGAGCAGCGACGGATTGTCAAGCTATACATATACGATCCCCGGAAAATCTCAAAACCAACTCCAAACTTCCGACACTCAAGTTCGCATAGGTACGCCTAATCTTAGGTGAGGCCAAGCAGGTGTCTAGGTGTCTACCTAAAATTATGGTACTACCCCAAATTGATGGATGATATGGACATTTACAATTAATTTTGGTAGTACCGCAACTCAAGTTGGAGCAGTACCGCGACATTTGGGTTGGTAACCTAATTTATCGGGGCACTATACCACAATCAATTGAAATTATCCAATTTGGGACTTAACCCTTACATCTTTTTTCCCGTGCCTGTTTCGGCCCATGTCTCAGCACCTTCTGTTTTCCATCCTCTCTCAATGTTAAAATTTTCACGAATTACAAACTCACACTCATGGTAGCAAATTCAGCCTAAAATTGCCCTTACTTATGAAACCGAAGTCCAATGCTGTTCCATTTGATAAAATCCGAAGAAATGAGCATTTTAGATTCCATCATCGTCGTCTTTGCAAAGGTATCCCTAATGAAATTCATCATACATGTGGCGGGACCAGGGTCCTCGGCAGGGTCGAAGATTCGGAGGGTCCTTCGAGACAGTTATACTCTTGGGCAGATCAGGTGTTGAGTCCGTCACTCCCTAGTCTCGGGACCTCCTCTACTCCAGTTCCCTACTCCCGACTCCAAAATCCCGATTCCCGATTCCGCATTCGGAAACAGAGCATTGTCAGGCCCGTCGCGTCGCGAAGGGCACAAAAAGGGAGCACGACGCGCGAGGAGCGCCAACCGTCGCGTCGGAGCGCTCCAATCGTTACTTCTCTGACGTAAGAACGTATCTCGATCTCCACCTGAGCCCCAGAAAGCTTGGATCCATATGTTAAACAGGGTTCATGCGATGAACGAGTTACACGCTGTGTCAGAGGAGTGACGGAACGTCTCGCCTCTCTTTTATGCGGTTTCTCTCTACATTAATAATTGATGTGGACTAGTAATTAGGATAGATTTTTTTAACTAGAGAGAATCCCATCTTGCGTGTTTTAATATATACTTACTGTTAATTCTTTATAATATGCGTGTTCTGGTATATCTTTTAAGCAATTATCATCTTACAGATTTGTTTCCTGTAAAAGAGTTCTTCTTTTTGAACCTTCAACAATTTTGTGAGGCCTCTGAAGGAGGGCACTGATCTTAACTTGTTTTTGTCCCCAAACATCATCCCCTAGTTTCTTACTCATTGCATAGCAGTAGAGAGGTAAAAAATAAAATTTGGCAAACATTGCAAGTCTCATGCCATTAGTGTTTTTAAAACCGACGGCCAATAGCGACCTATTAAATTTTTATCAAATTCAAGGTTGTCGAGCTGCCATTATGCGTCGGTAATAGACATAACTTTCGGTTTTTGACCAAACGTTTTTCTTTTTCACTCTCTGTCTCTCTCTCTTTTCTTGTTTCATCTATCAACGTCATTCTCGGTGGGGGCCAGAAATATATAATAACCCGTCAATAGCCCGCCAAAATTAAAATCTCGTCTCCAAAGTTCAATGTTTCACGTGATAATTATTCAACAACGAACGTTTCATTCCACGCGTGTCGACACTTCCTCTCTAAAAATCAAATCTGTAGTTAAAAAGCAGGCGTTCCCAAACTTTTTATGAATATGAGAGGTAAGCTACACTAAGTAGCTGAGCTGGTTCGGGTACGCTTTTAAAGTTAAGTACTTAAGTAGGAGAGAGGAAGGATAGGAGTATGAAAATACAGAGAAGGAGCACATTGGTCATAAATTTGGTCATCGTTTAACTCACCGTTTAATTAAATGTCTGTCTGGGACCGGTTGATACGTACTTAAGACGTATGGGGCCATCAGATTTCTAAAGGGGGAGATGGAGAGAATCCACAGCATTTCGAGAGAGAGCGAGAGAGTGAGATAGGTGAGAAAAAATTGGCGAAGTGAGAGTGAAATAGTGAAAATGTGATATGACGGAATGGGAGGGGGGGCGAAGGAGAGAGAGGGAGAGAGAACGAAGAGTTCAAGAGCGCGACGCGACTCGCGCAGTGAGGGAGCGGGCCCGCGAGTTCATTACCCGAACTCACACATCTAGGTTACGCAAGTGACGTATCAGTCATGTCATGTCTCTATTTACGCCTCAACTGACTCAGCATGCATCAGTGCATGTAGCCGATAAAACATTGCACTGCAACTGGAGCATGCTCAAAAATGCTACCGATATCTCGATCTGTTGGCGCCATGATCTAGCAACAAGCGAAATGATAGATTTGACCTTACAATCCTGGTGATTGATCTTTACACAGCACCAAAAAAGAATGAAAGAAGAAACAACCAGAGGCGGTCTGGCAAGGGGTGCTAGGCTGCTTTAGCACCCCGGAAATTCTTCCGGGTGGCTCAGAGGGCCCCGGCAGGTTTTTTGAGAGGATTTCCGAAACTCGAAAAACCCAAGACTTTAGATTAGTTAGAGGGGGGCCCACTCGAGAGGAAGGGGCCCTGGAAACGTATCAGCACTCCAAAAATTTTCGAGCCAGACCGACACTGAAAACAACAACATTTTTTTGGTCTTTTTTAAACTATTCGGAAAAAACTATTAGCTTCGCAACTTGCTCACTTCTAAAAGTTATGTACTCCTCTTATACTCCGGGACACTTCTACACCAAAGGCAATCCGTTTAACTACCTTTGACGGAAACGACACTTTTGTACGCCTTCGTCCGGAAATTTATGCTGCGGACCTGCGCGCCTCACTGAAAAAAAAAAGTTACGCACTGAATAGACATACCGGCCGTTCCGGACTCACAGGCCGAAAGTTCCGGGTACTGGCGCCGTAGCTACGATTGCACCGGATGCTACGTCCGGAACTTTCGGTCTCTATGCCCGGAGCGCGGTCGGTATGTCTGTATAGCGCGTAAGTACGGCTTCCACGGCCGGAGTTTTTTTCAGTGCTTCAGTGCCGTGTCTTAATGTTTGCGCGACTGGGTACATCGTTAACCGGGGCAATAGATTCGGCGATTAGGTTTAATAACAAAAAGCAACCTTCCCACAACATCGGGCAGTCATTTATTATCGGTGCATTATTGATTAGCCCGGCCGTCACAGACGTCACACACCTTGCTGCGGCGAATGCATGCGAGGATGAGCGCTAATGCTTGACATGAATTTCCACGGAATGCCAGTGCTGAGGACTGGTGAATGGTGGAAATGGGAGGAAGAAAGGAACTAAATTGAAGCGAAGAAAACGAGGGAGTCGGAGTAAATGGCGCGATGCGCGATGCGAGCCCGAGGCGGGAGAGGGAGACGAGAGGCCCCCGAAGGTGAGCGGAGGGTCGCGGGGGCTCAGACACTCAGCCAGACGCTCACCGTGAGAACGTGCACGGCGGCCAAACCCGGAGAAACCCGGCGAAATAAGTTACATTTTCAACTGGATCACCAGTGCTTGGATTCGGACGTTTTCAAAGTTGATTTTCCCCGCAGGAAAAGCCAATGCGCTGAGCGAAAATCAGCACTGCAAAAAAAAAACACATTGGATCTTCAGAGATGGAGAAAAACTTAAGGTAATTTGAATCTCTAGAGGTGAAAAATCCGAAGTTCAGTAAAAGTCGGCGTAAATCTAAAGAGAAAAATGTAAGTGGAAGCTTTTTTTCGGTCAGGAAAAATCATTGAATTCGGAAATTAGGTATTTCTTTCGCACTGGAAAAAAAAACACATTGGATCTAGAGTCCAGGCTCTTGAAAAAATTGACGAGAAAAAATACTCTTGATTCAATCGGACTTTTGCTTGAATCAAAACGAAATCCGCTTAAATTAAGAGGCTGGGTTCTTGATTTAAGCTAGATTCTGATTGATCAAGCGTACTTTTTCTTGTCGATGTTTTTAAGAGTCTGGACTCTAGATCCAATGTGTTTTTTTTTTTTTTTCCAGTGAGAAGTAAAATCTGATAAACTCGCTTCAATCTACATAGCGATGGCTGACGAACAACAAATGAATTTGAATGATTTGAAATAAAATAATTAAGTAAGGTTAGGTAAAGGAAAACTTTATGAATTGGTGCTTTTTTGCATGACAACCTTCCCACAGTCATTTCATTCATGGTTGCCAAGATTCTCTTCCCCGATCGCGGATAAGCGAGTCACGGAGTCGCGGATAGCGGGGTAATGCCGCAAAAATTCGATCGCGGATAAGCGAATCCGCGGATGGCGGGGCCGCGGATACGGTATTACAGTACTACCTATCTGCAAACCGACGATTGTGCAGAGCGAAGAGATAACTTCGTCATTTTTGTACTTTTAAGTTTAGACTTGCATTTTTTCAAACATTACAGCGTCATTGAAGCGCTCCGCTACAAAATTGGGAAAAAACTACAATCATCACCTTGCGTATTTCATACTGCAGAATGTGGCAAAGTCGCTGACTCTTTTTTGCCGAAATCGTTAGTTAGACGGTATTGTTCGTTAGCTCTCGATAGGTAATTTGAAATTTTTGTGGAATTATCGTGGTACGCCCCGGTTTCTTGGAGCTGTCAATTTTTTTTGAGTTTATGGTTTATTGATCTTCTGTACATAGAAATCACATCATATAATAGAAATTACAATAAGTCAAAGTGGCGGGTAATATTTCGCATCGATTCAGTTAAAAATCTTTGCAGATTTTGAAATTATAGCCAGAAACAGACGACGGAATAATTGTCAACAAAAAAAAATTGCAAAATTCTGAGAGACAGAAGCAGGATTCTTTTTGAAAAAAGACGTTGCATTTAATACACCAATCGACCCCCGTCTCAAACATGACGTATTTTTCTAAGGAGGGTCCTGCTTTCACTTCTCGGAATTTTGCAAATTTTTTACTCGAAAATGATACCGTCGGCTCATACACCGAGGCCAGGGGCTATCGTCCTTTTTTGGCTAAAGGTCAAAATCTACCGCGATGTTTTACTTAATCGAAGAATTAAAAAAAAAAAAAAAAAAAGAATAATAAAGATAGAGGGAGTGGGGGACCCAAAGGCTAGAGGAGATAATAGGAGGATTTTTGCGTGAATTATGACAACATTGGGACAGGGTATGGGGTCGGGTAAAATAATCCCGCATTTCGCGCGCGTGAGCGATGAACCTAAGGAGTTGGCGCTCAAATCGAAGCTGTCCATGAGGCAGTTTTAATGTTCGCGGTGACCCTATTCTCTTCTCTAGAGCCCAAGAAAATTATATTTCCCGCCCTTTGAATCGGGCAAATCTGCGGAAACCCGTGATCGAATCGTCGAGATTTTGTGCGGCTATTGCAGATTAAACTATCCTCCTACTATACGAGGAGATGAGGTGTTGTGTTGTGACGAGGAGATGGAAGAGAGGAGGGTCAGAGTATCTGATGACCCATAGCTTGTGTTTCCTTCTCACCTCCATCAGTGGCGTGGCGTGCTTTGCGATATATCGATTTAAACCTAATGCTCCCTGCCATTTAAACCTATGGAAATGGATCGATCAACAGGGTGTTCGCAACGAACACCTTAGAAATCGATTCTTTACCGTAGCTTCAAATGGGGAAATATCAATCATCGATCACTCACGCCTCGCCACTGACCTCCATCTATCAGCCCTCGTTCTTCCTAGCGTCGTTTCTTGCCTAAGATTTTGAGTGCCTCGGACCTCATGAGGAGGGGTTAAAATCCGATTTTTGGCCCACCAAAAGTGTCTCATCCTTTTTTCTACTCCTTCCGCTCTGCCTCTGGATTCACCGAATTTTAATTGGATATGACCTCTAACTATTCCGTACTCGTAAAGTGTTTATCGAACGCAATAGGTCTTTCCCAACTGAAACGCCCAAACGCGCGACCTGCAGAGGTTCCAACTTCTGATAGGCAGCAGAGAAAAGAAGGCTGTTATGGATATTTTTCCTCAAAATATTCAGATTTTTCAGTTTAAATTGCGATTATGATTCTTCGAAAATATCGAAGAAGAATATTTACAACCTTCCCGAAAAAAAATCTTAAATTACTTAAAGAAATTTGACAACGCCAGTAAGCACTTACGACGTTCACTTTTAGCACGGTAATATTCTCCTATCGGATGTCTGCCGAGATGGGGAGATTGTTTGGGCGCGAAACTGAAGCTCCAGGAATCGAACGTAGCTTGGCCCGAGGGATTTCAATTAGCCTAGACGGAATGGGAGGGGAAGGCAGCTTCAGGGGTGAAGGGTCGACCCACGCTGGAGTCTGCCCTAGCGGCATGCGGCAATGATCGGGCGCGCATATCCAGGGACCTCACTTCCACCGGAAGTAGGACGCAAGTGCATCTGTCCGTGACCCTCTCACACGATGACGTGTCCGGCACGCTCAGCTGACTTCACCACCAACCATCCACCTTCATCCTCCAGCCTTTTCGTCCGAGTCAAAGAATACGATCACCGAGTCATGAAGTGCAAGGGGAGGGGGGTGACAGGGTTCGGAAGTGCTTCGCGCCATTTCTTAAGAGGCAGCTTCGTGGGCGGCACTAGGAACTTTCTGTGGAGGGGGCCATCCCAGAAAGACACTTCAGCGAGAAAGATCTGGGGGACTCCATTAGCACCGGAGGGGGAACTGGACGGACTTCCTTAGCACCAACGAGGGTCCAGGGGCCCTCGATACAATCTCGAAAAGTTGAGCCAACTCAGAAAATATCTTAACCTTTTTCTCACCAAAAATGTGATTGAAATTCAATCTCAAAGACTCGAAGTCTTCAAATTTTGTAAAATCCATCAAATTTCCTGGAGGAGTCCAAGTAACTTTCGGGGGGGGGAGGGGGGAGGTTGAGCAGGCCTCCTCCGGCACCCCTAGTTCCTCCATGGGCAGTCCTTGAGGAGGGGAGGTTTGAAAGCTGTCAATCAATTCACGAGGCCGGGATGGCATAAAATTTAAGAAAGAAATGAAAGATTGGAAATTTCAGTGAAATATTTCATGAAATTTCACGAGGCTCTGAAATATTTCATATTTTTTAGGGGCTGGAGTATGCAACCCGCACTCAACTCAAAAATAGAAGAAAGTCTCAATTTTAAAATTTCGCGAAACATGAAAAGAACTCCGTATTTTTCTATATCTTTCACAAATTTCTGAAATTTCATGAAATATTTTACAAGAAATTACAAGATTTTAATTTAATAAAATTTTGCCACCCTGCACGAGGCTTTGAATTTAAACTATAATAAATGTCTGTATCAAGTTCTTTGGAATACATTGTTTTATTTAAAAAGAATTTACGCACTTGTCGTGAAACATCAGACAGTGCGCGGTTATTCTGTCAGGGATGGCAGTTTGTTTGTACTATCTACAGGGATGGGGGGGGGCGGGGGGCTTTTACAAGGTGGATTATTCTCTCAGAAAAGTTTGATCCTCAAGGAAAAAATAAAACCTGGAAAAATTTACCTCGGAATGATATATAAAAAAGAAATTTAAAGTCACTCTCCTATCACCATTTCCAATCAATAATTTGGTCTCCTTAATCTCATTTATAATTAGGAAAATTTTTCGCCAATGTGGTCTGGATCAATATTGAAGAGAGAAACACTCAAATAAGCGGAAATGTCGGAAGCCGCAGGAAAAAGACTCGATTGTGGAACTTAAAAAATATATTGCAGAAAATACGAGGTTCCGTTCCCCCCTCGCCCGGTGAGCGGACGAGAAAAGCGAGAGCGCAAATTTGAATCGGTGGGATTGCGCGCTGTAGGGAAAGTCGGTGGTTGGCCATTGGTTTCCCGCTAGCGCATGCTTGCCAGCGCATTTCCAGACGTCAAAAATCAGCTGTAAGCCAGCTGTTCGTATTTACTACGGCTTATTTGACCAATCACAGCCCGTCTTCCCTTCCTCTCCTCTGCCGCGCCTCCATCGGCTCTCCCCACCACCATTTCATTCATTCCTTGTGTTTTCTTGCCCGGGTTGTGTACAAATGATAGCACCTCTGTTTCCATTGTTTTAAATCATTTTAGGCGTTTTAATCGTTTGAATAATTATAAATCGTGCAGTGAAACAGATCTTCTGATAATTTCGTTTACTCTGGAATAATTTGTGTCGATTTCAAGAACATATTTGAGGATAATTCGGATTGTAAACAGTGGATTCCCGCCAACGCATTTTATTCTCGGAAGCAGTTCGTAGGAATGGGAGAATTCACGGATTAAAGTCATCAAATCGATTTGTAAGTTTGATAATATGTCTTTCATTCAATTCATCACACATTTTTCTTTTCATAATGTGTTAATTCCATCAATACATGCCTCTGTTGTGCCGTCCAAATTGCTTCGTGCATGACCTGTGTTTCGGCTTCCTAACCTCTCCATTTTCTATCAATTTCAGCTTCATTTCGTGTGTTTCCACTGAACTTTGAGTGTTTCTTTGTGTGTCAAAGCATCTTACATTTATGAATTTTATTTCGAGTGATTTCACAGTTTGAAATATCTTCGCGACCCCTGTGTTTCGCGGAATCCCGTTTGGCGCCAATGGGGTGGTAGCTCATCTTTAGAATTCCATTTTAACACTAGATTATTCCCACCAAACTCGTTTAATAGTTTTATTGTGTAGAGGAAGCATTTGAATTTTGATTTCAACCCCTATCGCGTTCATTTTCAGATCGCTTAATAAAAGTTTTTTTGTTCCTTTCGGTCGTACACGTCAACGATCAGCACCATCTTAGGCTGGCTACTTGGGGGTCCCAAGCTGAATCTCTGGCGCCTTTCCCGGAGAAGGATCTCCAAAGTCGAGCTTTCTTTGTTTCGTGGACTCATATTTTTAGTTACCATTCCGAAATTTGTCCAGTTACCTCTTAAAGTTCGCGATCGAAGTCAGTGAACTGCCGGTTTGAAAGTCGTTCGCCGGTTCATGTGTTGTAGTTCGAGGACATTCTTGTTGGAGTTCGTTACCCTTTATTCTCAAGGTAAGCATTTCTCCGGCGGCGAAGAAGTTCATTATTATTTGCCGTGCGGTTCGCAGTCGGCCTTGAATTTCGGTTTTTCGGTGTGATCTGATTCCTAATGTGCCTTCAACGTGAGTTTCATCCATCCCTTGGATTATACCTTTTCCATTCTTCTCACGATTTTTGCATAACCTTACTTATCTCTACCCATCAAGCTTATACCCATTTTGGGGCCCCTCGCTATTAATTTCAGTGAACGTGTCTAAGCACTGCCTTTGTTTAATACTTCATGTATCTGAAGATTTTCATTCATTCATGCTTGTCCTAAAATCTGCTGTCCTATGTCAAAGGCATTCTCTTTAAGGTAATGAGTGATGATGAAGCTAAGCACACTTTATTGAGCGCTTGGACCCATTTGATCCACCAGTGCTTATTTCTAAGGTCATACATTCTTAGGACTACCAATTAATGGTATTCTTGAATAAAGTAGCTCTGGTTCTATCCTGATTGTTGATAAGGGCAGATTCTATCAAGTCGTCAAGTTTTGTATTGCTACCCAATTATCGGTCGGTGGTATCATGGTCTGGTCTTGGCAAGTATTCGGATTATTATAAAATTGCTGCCTTATTCTATTTGCTTGTACCCTTCTGTTGTTGTCTCTCCATGCTGCCAAAGTAAGAGTGTTTTCTAGTCTGTTATATTTCTATTCAATGAGTATAGCTGATAGTAACTTTTTTGTTTCTCTCGTAATATTAAACTTGCCAGTGTTCATCTATATTAAGAAATCAGGCAAACCTACACCAGATGCACCTAGATACTGAAGGTATTCTGCTGATTTTACTATCTACTACTATTGTTTTAGCTATTTTTGCTGGAATTAGTATACATTAGGTGATTCTCAGCGGAGGTGCAGTAATCGGAAGTGCAACAGGTTGTAAAGGTTATATAATTTTGACGGGAGACTGTTTTGAAAGGCTGAACGCTTTCCTACGTTCAGATTGATCCAAATTGAAGGAGTTGGGGTCTGTACCGTTCCTTTTCTCAATTTCAGATCGTGTACACAGTGCAAATCTTTGTAAATAAGCAAATTTCAACCTTGTCAGATTTTCCTCAAAGCGCAGGGCTGTTCTTGTTTGAATTCATTGACATTCTTATAGTTGTCTTCATAACTAAGTTTAGTCAATTGCCTTCAAAGTTCCTTAGGTCCTATTGTATGGATTAGAAGCCATGAGTTACTTGTGACTTGAGTAATTGCCCAAATGTTTTTGTTAGCTTGTAAAGTAAGATAAACCTAACCTGCTTGATGGTGTGTCTCATTCGATAAAATCTCCTGACGTTGTACAATCCACCTCAAATGAATTATGGCTAATGATGACAATTTTCAGCAGATGATAGCATGCCTAAACTTGCGCAGGGTTTTAATTATGGGTAGTTTTATTTGGTGTGAAATGTAAACAAACAGCCTGCTAGAGAAAGCTTGTTTCGTGGAAACGCTATATCCATAATCTTGTTAAGACAAGTCTCTCAGATTGCCCTATGCTACCCAGCATAGTTGCTCATGCCACAACATGACAAGTAGGATATTGAATCAGAGACATCTTGAGTCATGCTGTTCATCATAGATTAATTGATACATTTGTAGGAACCAAGCGTAATCAAGGCAAGAGTGCTGAGGCCTCTGGCTCTCTGGACTCTTATCAAGATAGACCAGCCGATGAAGCTCTGCTGCATTTCACCCAAATGAGCAAATATAAACCAGCCGATGAAGCTCTGCAGCATTTTACTCTAAAAAGCAAACATAAACCAAGGAATTTTTGCTGTCTTCAGCCAGTGATTCTCACTAGCACTTTCACTAGAAGTATTCAATAATGAAAGAAATAATACGAAAAAAGTAGCTCAGTCGTCAATTAAAAGATGCTGTTCTAGACTGAACAGTTTTTGACGTAAAGTAATGAAGTTGCAAAGACACCTTGGCTAATGTGTACCTGGCTGCGGATCACAACTGAAGAGAACTTAGTCCTCAGAACTTTGCTCTGTTTGTTGAACTGACCGTTCTGGACAGAGTTAATTGGCAGCACAAATCGACTTGTATTTTGTTTTAATTTCAATACTTTCTTACTCCTGACTGAATACACCTCTCTCCTTTTGTTTCAGAGCCTGCTCAAACTTACCCCTATAATTAGAAGCTTATAGTTGACCATGCACCGACAAAGGTAATTAATACTCCATTTTTTAATAGTTTATTTTACTATTCCAGCAGGACTTCTCAAGGGGCCCCCTAAACTTGAAAAACCCACGTAGCGAGAGACTTCATGCTAATAAGGGGGGGGGGGCCCCACCAGAAAAAAGGGGCCCAGAAAACTTATCAGCACCCGAAGGATTTCTGAGCCAGACCGACACTGCTCCAGCTCACATAGTAATTGATGCAAATCAGAAGTACTTTTCCCTAGCATTTGCCCAAATAATTGAAGTGTTTGATGGTTTGGGATGTTGGTTGCACCTCAGTGGCAAAGTCTTTTGGGTTATGGAGAAAATGGAGAATTAAACACTTCTTATGGGGTAACTGTAGATTCCTTGGCTTTTTTGTTCTTGAAAACAGACAGAAAATTCCTTACCTTTTTTCCCTAAAATTCTGTGAGAGAGGTCTTTCATTTGAATAAAAATGACGTGTTTGTTTCATTTTTAGAGACTTTCTAGAGATTTCTAGGAGATTATCAGTTTATTCCCTCTAAATGGATATGTGATGAATCATTTTAATCCACAAGCGAGGCATTTTGATAAAGTCAACCTTTTACATTTCTGTAAATCAAGCTGCTTTGACAGTAATCATCTTGTTATTAATCAAGTTTTGGCTATTCTTTTCTGCTAGCCTCAAATCAAGTTTTGGCTATTCTTTTCTGCTAGCCTCATTCACATACCTTCCCATTTTAAGTGTGTTTTTCATCAATTCTTTGTAATTGTTACAGTTGTCAACTAACCAAAGCTGCATCTTTGAAGCGCAAACGACGGTCATCAGAAAATTTCAATGTAAGTTCTCATATTTTGCTAGCATCATTGATTTAATCCAATATTGATCTGGTTTTTCAACCGAAGCCGTACTCAAAAATAATCATGACACACTAGAACATGCTATCAGTGTGCTGCGATGAGAGCATTTAAATGTTTTCCTTAAAATCTTCGCCTGAGTGCCCACACTTCCTTGGAGGTATCCCCTTAAATTGATTCTTTCAGAAACCAAAGTAGCAAGGTTGCCAAGGTAATTAAGTAGCATTGAAAGAAATCAGAGTCGCTGACATTGTGTCCCTTCTTGTTGTCTCAACAATCATGGTCATTGATAAATGTTTAAGGTTGTGTGATCAAACTCCAAATCTGTGTCCTACAATTCACATGAGGTTCGAATTCAATTTTTTGTCTGTACACTAACGTGACAATATTATTCATGCTTAATCTTAAAAAAATGTCAGTTGATAGACTGTCTAGACTGGAAGTCAGATTCCCAGAGAAAGTTACTCTCTTGAAGAAGGAAGTGATTTGAAGATATTTTTGTTTAAAGTAGGTAATATAGTTTTTTTTGCTTGCCAAATTTTTGCTAACTTCTTCTTTTTTCATATTTTCAGAATATTGAGAATCAACCTGTACCTAGTCACCACGACAAAAAATTTAAAGATGAAGTAAGTTAACTTTTCTGGATTATCTGATCTCCCACAGGTCTTGGGGCAATAGATCATTGTCCTTCTGTAAAAAACCATTGTATAGATACAACTAGTGCCTTTCAAGTTCCTTCCTCCCTTTTTTCTTAAGGGATAGAAAATTATATCTTACCTAAACTTCATATTTTAAAATCTCAAGAGTATTTCCTTATGTGCATAGCGCTTCAGGGAGTTGAACTGCGAAGCAGTCAGGGAGCATAGTCCCCTAGTTACTATCAAAATCATTTTCATTCAGCCTCTTCCATTTGCAGCATCTGTTCATCTGTCAATTGGAAAAGTCTTACCAATCATCAATTTTCAAATCATTACCAGTCTATTTAGAACTTTTTTCATGGTCATTTGAATGTTTTCCTTGTTTGTTTTGAACTGCTCAAAACAGAGTATTATTTTTAATCGAAAGAGAGTCCAAGTGTTTCAATTCTGGCCGCAAAGTATGCGAGGGTAACCATCCTTCACCTATTCACCAAATTCTCAGTAGTTAGTCAGGTGTATTTGTTATTTGTGGGGAAAAGTACTCTCTCTGTGGGTATACCGGGTTGCATGCACATTGCAGGCTTTTTTATTTTTTATATTCCCGAAAATTCTAGGTTAGCCATCACGCGCCACTATCCTCTCAGGAAATGAGTGAATTTTAGAGATTAAATGAAGACTGTTCCAGATGTGATGTGCTTTCAATTGGGCTGTGTACCTTGCAATGTTCAGGTCAATTTTTGATTTTTGATCTCATCGTTTGGTCTTTGGAACCTACTGTTGAACTTGAGAACTCTTGTAAGATTCTTTTTGATGTCTGTTTGCTGATCGGATTTTGATTTTTCAGGACACAGACTGTGACTCTGATCACTCGGAAACCGGCAGCAGGCTGCCACTCTCTGAGATTTCGGTCTTAGCAGCCACATCAAAAGATCAAAGGTGCTTGTCTGCTGGCTCCACGGACAGTGAGCTTCCGAATGTGGATCGATTAAGCGTTTCTGACACCAGCCCAGAAAGTCCGGCTATCAGTCCAAGCGGACTCTTACCTAAAGACACCAGCTTACTGTCGGACTTCGGCCTGAGCCCTGGTGAGAGTGAGTCTCCTTCTCCGGTCAAGCCTTGCAGCAGTGGTTCCAAGTTAGTTTCAGCTTATGGACAACTGACCCCTTCAGACTCGCAGGTTGAGCAAAGTGAATGGAACAGGTAAGCTTTTCTTGTTTATGTTGGATATTTTGTCTTTAAGGAATTGAAAGTGTTATTTTCAGGTCAGCCAACCTTTGAATAGGCTGGAGACCCATCTATATTATTGTTATTAAATCTTCGAAGAAGTTATGGTTGCTCATCCATGCACTGAGTTGAGCTAATTTGCCAATTACTAGCAAAAATTATCCAAGTTTTGTGCCTGCACGGGGAAGTTGATGAAATTAAAGAAAGTTAAATTTTACTTTTCCCAATTTCATAGGTGTCAATGCACTGTGAAAAATGGGTGATGAAGTTGTGAATGAGAGGTTACAAAAATAATGATGTTTTCATCTATCGGATCTTTATGAAAAACTAGCGTTTTTTTTTAAGTTCTTCAGGCAGCGTGAGTCATGGTTATTTTAATTTTTGTTGGTGGGAAATCATTGAGGCTTAAAAAAGCAAATTATCAAGCCATTCTCTTGGGCAATATAAGTTTATCATGCTTAAGTAAGTTCAGGCTACGCAATGAGTTATTTTTATTTCTCTTTAAGGATCTGATCATTGTATGTCTCTATTGGTCCTTAGCAACTTGAGATGAATGTTATTATTATTACTGCTTCTAAGTAGTAAATCCACATCATTTTCCTTCAATTTTGTGATTATTTTCAGCTGTCGCACAACATCATGTTTACCACTGAGGGACAGTCCATTTCCAGTCTTGGAATGGGCAGATCACAAGGAGCTATGGCGTCTAATGTGTTCAAAAGATGAATCCACTCTATCGCAAAGAGATCCCAACATGTTCGATCATCACCCTAGCCTTCTACCTCGTATGAGGGCAGTCCTTTTGGATTGGATTAATGAGGTATGTTCAGCAATTATCTTTTACAGCGCTCACGCTTCCTTCGTTGGCTTTTGATGAGTCTATCAGTGTCAAAATTCCTTAAAATTTACCCACTTTTGACCCATAAATTCATGGAAAAGTAGAACATTAACCAAGAAAAACAGTGAGCTCCTCTTTTGTCTAGACTCGAGACTCAAGAGTCTCTAAAGAAGAGGGATCTGGAAGAAGGGTCCAAACTAGTTGAGGGATGCTCTTTTTCCCACCACCTCAATGAGGAGGAGCATAGCTAAGACAGTAGGCTCCATGCTCGGCTGAATAAAGACGCGATTCCGCTGGTCGACGCATACGCCCGCTGAAATTCGCCTACGCACGCCCAGTGGAATCGCGCCTTAAGGCAGGCGGAAGGAACGAACTTTCCTATGTTATATAAGCTGTTCCTTCAGAGCCACCCTCAAATTGTCTTATTAATTTGAGAAATTTCCAAAAATATGGTTCAAAGAAACCAACAGATCTTGAGGTTCGGCATTATGCCTAAACTTGTTTCACGCTCTTATCCTTTTTCCAATAAACTTCTCAGTTTTTAAAACAGAAACCACCTGTCATTTTTAGGAACCACGGTTGTAGAATCGTAAGAAGAGTTGTGCTAATACTATGTTTCTATGCTCATTTTAGGTGTGTGAAGTATACAAATTACATAGAGAGACGTTCTATTTAACAGTAGATTATTTAGATAGATATCTGTCTGCAAGAGAAGGAGTCCCAAAACAACAGCTACAATTAATAGGCATAACGTGTCTTCTCATTGCATCAAAGATGGAAGAAATTTATCCCCCTAAAGTTTCCGAGTATGCCTATGTTACCGATGGTGCCTGTACAGAGTCTGAAATCCATGCCATGGAGTTGTCTATTCTCAAAGTAAGTACTCTTTGTATTTATTTATAACAATAATTAAAACCTCACAAAAATGTGTAATCAAGGTGTAAAAATCCAGATGTTATGAAGGCCAGGGACATTTTGAGGTCTTTAAAACCCCATTTTCAACTAGACAAAATTAAGAAAATTGAAAAGAAGTAAACACTAACACCTGAGAATCACAATCCAGAGTGAAAATTGTAACAAAAGTCTTTTAGTAACATCAAGGCGATCTTTGAAGTGCAGCTGTAGCTGGCCTCTGGTGGATACGCTTAGTAACTCTCCGGTGACTCAACTCTGAAGAATTACGAGAGAGTCACACATTTATCCGAATTGAGTCAACCGTGGAGGCATTTTTTATTAGTTTTTAACTTTTAATCAAAGCAGTTTTTTTTAGCAGTTCTCTGTATCTCTAGTTATTCTGAAAATCTTTGTTAAGAAATACTGCCTCTCAATATTACCACATTTTCCTCCATTCATAAGGTAATGGCATAATGTTTAGTTGTCGCTCCATCAAATTTAAATGTTTAATAAAACTTGATTCCGAATTTGATCCCAGCATCATTCTAACATCTTGTTTCTGTCTCTTTTTTCAGGTGTTGCATTGGTGCCTTTCTCCATTCACAATTCACAACTGGTTGTCTGTGTATTTACAGTTATGTTATCAGGGCAATGAGCGGCACAACCTTGGCTTTGTCTATTCGCAGTTCTCGCCTGCCCTCTTTTCCCAGCTGTGCCAGCTAGTTGATCTAGCAACTCTAGATATAAACTCCCTTAAATTTTCTTATAGTGTCATTGCAATTTCGGCTGTTTATCTTGTTTGCAGTGAACAGCTGGCTCTTCACGTATCAGGTAAGTCCATTACTTAGACTTCCCTTGAAAATCTTCAAGCCATCTTGTTTTGTTAAATCTGTTCATTAACTTTTGTCTCGGAGGATTGAGTAACTCAAAAAAGTATTTAAGGCTCCTCTTTCTCAATACGGTCAAATTATCGGACAGTTTTGGTCAATTTTTGTAGATTTCATTTGGTACATATTGCTCTTCCCTCTGCTGCGCTGAGTAAAAACCCAGGAACCCCACTCCAGATTTTGAAAATCCTTCGACACTACGCTCTGTGGAAAGAAACCCAGAGTATGAGCATTTTTTATACTCAGCATGTATACTCCATATCCTGCAGTATTTCTTGTGACAATAATATTTTATGTAGGTATATCTGCCTTGTCCAAGGATAGCGGATCTCTACCTTTTTAGCTTGCTGACCCTCTGAGTCCTAGTTGGATATTTCTTGGCACCTCTTCAATGCCTTTTCCTTTTCTTACCTGTGAGACATGTGTTATAGTCTTGAAAGAATGTACATTGTAATACATTGAGACACAAATCTCTTAGTTCGTAGCGTTTGTGCTAAGGTTTAATAAGGCACTGAAAATGTGGCGCATATTTTTCTTCACGTTGCCTTGTTCTCCTGCTCACGAACAGTAGATTATTTTTTTAAATCCTTTTATTAAATTTATTTTACTTATGCCCCCTCGATGCCCACTGCAGTTGAGAGGCTTTGTCAAAGGGTATTATGTCCGAAAAAGGTTTGCTAAGTCTGGAATGGAGAACTGTGGTTCTTGCTTAAGAAAGCAGCCCCCCCCCCCTCCCCGATTCAGCTAAACTGGAGAATCCTTAAAATAATGATTGAATTTTGAAAGGTAGCACTGTCACTCAGTTGTGTAGCATGAGTTCTGCGAGTTTTTGTGATTGCACAACTTTTGCTGTCAATTTTTTAACCAGAAAATGTTATCTTTTGGAAAAGATACTATCAAATTTTTGAACCATATCGTTGCTCAATTTATTTTGCAGCAATTTTTAGAAGTATGAAAATGACACCTTTTCTTCATTGGCTAATCATCTTCCATCAATATGTCTGTGTAATGTTAACCGCTTAATTCCTGCTAATTTCAGGTTTTAACTATTCTTTTATATCGGATTGTGTGGACTGGATGAGGGATTTCTGGAATGTCTTATTGGAAGAGAATCCTGGAGGTCGGATGGATGCCACCTCTACAGCACTTCCGCCAGGCCCCAATAAAGTCAGTGCTTTTGATCTTACGCACACCTTACAAACTCACTCCGTCACCCTAGAAATGCTGGTATGTAATTCATTTTGGTGCTGTCAGTTTCATTTATTTTCATTATTGTTGTTCAGTGAGTAGGACAACATCAGGGTCTTAAAAGTACTTTTGTAGTAAACTTCGGAGTTTGAACTTCAAACTGATTTTAATTCAGAAGTCCCAAGACAGGGTAACAAGTCCTTGAAAAGTTAGGGCCGTGAAAGACGGTGAGGTGTGCTGTGATACCTTGAAATTTTTTCTTCCAGCAGAAACATTGCATTTTTTTATTTCAAGAGACATAGTGCCTAAAATTTTGTGTGAAAATAATTTTCATGAGGGATCATGCCAAGAAAAAGACAATGAAAAGTCAGGGAATTCATGTTGAAAATCTGGCAAATGTCTGAGAATTTTGAAATCCAGGAACTCTTGTCATCCTGATAAAACACTTAATGTTGCCTGAGATATTCCTCGCATTTTGTGTGCGATACAGTCCGTGCAGTGGTCTTATTTCTAAAGTAAGCACCACAGTGCCAGGGATGTTACTCCTCGGAAATCTTTGAACAAAACTTGCTGTGTTACATGTTAAAAATACAACATTAGCAGTGTTCCAAACTTATTCTTGAGTTTTTGGAGCTATGTGGCCCACCAAACTCGATTTTTAGGGGCTGAATTGACTTTTTTCCTATATAGTTGGTGCATTTCCGGAAGAGTTAGACCCAAGATGTTTTAGTTACCGAACTAGAAGCTGTAACTTCGGGAAGACGAAAGCATTAAGAATAAAATTTTGAATAACAGAAAAAGCTTTTCCTTGTAATACTGAAAGTTCTAGGTTCTCTCAATACAAAATTTTTTTTTCCTCTTTCTTTTTAATCATGTGACTTTTTTGCTAGTTCAATTGGATACTGTGTGTCGACATTTTGAAAAATCTTGTAACAGAAAAATTAGGATATCTTGGGGACAATTTAAGGGGCAGAGCGTTCATTTTATAGGTACGTTGGCGTCTGTGGGTTTTGAACACTGAACATGAGATTTTTTTTCTGAGCTCTGCAACAGATCATTTTACACGTTTTATTCTAGTAGTCGTGAAAGTAGCCGAAAGTACCACTAGTAGCTAATTAAGTAAGCCAAAAACAACGCCTTTTGTTGGAAAAAGGAATAGTTGTTACAATGATAAGAATTCGTTATGAACTTAGCTGAGAGTTGAGGCTAGCATTGCTATTACAGAAATGAATGAGAATCTTGATTTTGCATCAAGGTTGGTAATATTTAATGTTGTGCAATGTATTAACCCCGCTGCAAAGAACATACTGTAAGTAGACTTCTCATAAATTTTCCATTTTGAAGATAATTGATTATTATGAAGACTATAGCAGGTAGTCGTTCAAGTTTTCACTAACTCTAAAATGAGCATCCCCAGCCATTGCATCACTTGGTCCAAAAAGTCATTCATTTTAGAGTTTGACCAAAACTTCACTGAGAATTTTTCCAGAAAAAAAAAAAAAAAAAGCTTTCCACAGTGTGTATGATAACTTTTTGGTATATGTTCTCACTTCAATGAATGCACATCGATTGTAATAGTGAATTTAAAATTGTTCCATGTTGCCACTTATGAAGCGAAAGTCTCTTATAGCATAACTGGACTGTGTCAGTGCGAAAGGAATTTAGCGCACGAATAATTCTGTGAAATGTTTCGTGTGCACAGAGAAATTAATTGCAGATGAGAGAGGGGAAGGGAGGGGGGGTTGTGTGTAGTTAGCTCTTATTCGATAAACAAAATCTGATTAATCTCTCATCTAAAAAGGCGTCAGTACTTCAAGTCTTTCATTTTTTTTCAACCATTATTTTTTCACTGTTTTTAGGAATCTGGTCAAGCAAGACAAGAAGCAAGAATCAGAGAGAAACTCAGCAAAGCCAGCCCGTTGGTGGTAACAGCAAATTTGAATTTGTTAACCCCTCCTTCTAGTTCCAAGAAAGCTTGAACATTGTCCTGCTTATGGCTGGGCCTCTGCGTTCCTGTTCTCGGTTTCCTCTACCAGGTATTAGTGGTACTTTTTTTCCCTCTTCATCTTGAATTCTTCTCTTGATTGGCAACCCTTATGTGCGGATTGATTTTGCGTATGATACCTTGTGTACAAAGTTACGTTGTTTCGAATTTTATTCTGCGGTACCAGGGGAACTTGTTTCAGATATTTCATTCTGTTAATTTCAGATAACTAGTTTTTAAGGAGGTGTGCAACCCTTATTCTTTGTCCTCTGTACCTTTTAAATACGTTTTCATTATACATTTAAGGCATCGCGTGGGGAAAGGGCCCTTTTTTGTGTTAAATATCTATGGAACAGTGCCTTTTTCACACCAATCACCTAAATTTCCGAAAAAAGCAAATTTCAGTCTATGCTATTACTACGGAGCGTGCCATCCTCATAAAGAGGTTTTTTAATAAGTAACTGTCTTTTTATTTTAAACCTTTGACAATAGTTTTATTCTTAAGATGTGGCTGTTCAAAATAATCTTGTTAAGATGATAGTTAAATAATATGAGTAACAGCATTGTTTGCTGGTATAAAAATGGCCTTATTGTAAAGAGGCAAAACATTAGGGACCTGATAAACATGAGGGAAATAGTTTCCTCAGCATGATGCATGAATGCCACAACTGTTGTAAACTTGCTCCACTTTGCCCTTTGTATCCTAGGAAATTAAGCTTACAAACTCGTTAAATTAAAGAACATGCTGCACACCTCCAAATTTGCAATTTTATTTCTTCTAGGTATTAGTCAATTGTTGTAAATACTGTAAAGCGTTATTTCAAAATATTACCGTTGATATTTCCCAGAAAGTGTTAAATTTCATCGTTCAAGTTGATTTGAAAAAAAAATTTAGTATGAAATTTTTTATCTATTCGTTCTTTTACTGTTAAGACTTACTCCTGAGAGTATTCTCAGACTTGTCGTTTTTTAGTCTCTCAGCGTTTCTTCAAGGTAGAGATTGTTAGGAATATTTTTCTTCTTAATTCTTTCTAACCTGTATTTGGGTTTGCCTGAATTGATGGTTCATTGTGGAACTGTAATGTACTGTTCTTGATTTTAGGAAGTTTCTACATGTACAGAATAAAGTAATTTACTTGATGGAGAACCTGCAGCGGAAGACATTCTTGTCCTCGTTTCATGTCACTCCATCAGATTTTAGATTTTTTCCCTTTTCTTCACACTGACTGTTTTTCTCTTTCTAGTGTCTTGCTTTATTTGAAAACAGGACAAGAGATCCCCCTCCCCCCCCAACTTAAAAGAATATTTTGACTTGACTCCAGTCAATGAGTCTGTTCAATAATTTTTAATTGTTGCATTTTTGGAGAGTTGAAAATGTATTTACGCAGGAATTTTCCTGGATTTTTCTTATTAATACTAACCCACAAAAACAAGTTCTAAGTTGTGTATTTTGAGCTTCCATCTAACTGTATCGCCATGATGACTTCTGTCAATATCCATCTTGCCGCAGCCACAATCCCAATTACGCATTGTCTCTGTGAAGATCCATGGTGTGAGTAGTTTTTATGAATGCATGGCTAAGCAGACTTTTATTTGCAGCAGAGGCAACACTTGATCGAGATTGTGGCCGAGAGGTATATTTTCAGACACATCTTGGCCTCTCGGTGATTCTTAATATCAAAATGAAGATAATTTGATGAATTTCTGTAATTTTGGTCAGGAAATCTTACTCCTTAAACTCTGTAGACTTTTTGGATGTCCCCGAAGGAAAAGCTCAATTGCCTAAGTAATCTGTACGAACAACAAAGCTTTTACTGTACAGTTAAATTTGTTAATTTACTCATACTTTGAAGATGTATCTTAATAATGCCTCATTTATACTATCACGTCTCATTCATCAGAAATAACTTAGCAATTTGTTCTCCTCCAAGATCAAGTACATGGAGCAATCTACCAACTTATTTACATCATTTGTGTTCTGTCCCACTGTCATGTGAGATTCCTCTACATATCAATCAGATTTATTCCAAGCATTAAATAGTTACATTCCTTTCCGTCTATAAAAAAAATTTCTCTACCTTTTTTTTTTTTATTTATTGGAAATGGTGATATTGATAAGTCTATAAACTTAAAATGATAATTTTTTCGTAATATTATATCTAAAGACTGCATCAAAATGTAAATATTTGCTCATTTTAAGCACAAAGTGTCTGTTATGCAACTAGAATTTTATTTTTTACACTGGTCTGCAGGTGGCCAATGAATTGAAAAATGTATGTCTGAACTCCCTGTATCTGAAGTCATGTTAGGTAATAATAGGTCTTGCAAGTTCTAGCATTCTCTCTGTCTTTTTTTAGACTCTTCAGTTGAATTTCCAGTTGAAATAGTTCGAGGCTTTAGTTAAGTTTTTGACTCACTGCTCACTCTCTTTACAACTAAATAAAATTTCCTCCATGTTCCAAGCAAATACAACTTGGATCTCCAATGTTAGTAACTGTGAGCACAGCATCTAAAATTTTTGACCCACCTCCTGAGGTGCAAACTTCTACTGGTATCAAGCCCTAGATTACGATCCTTCAATGTAATCCTTCGTAGTCCGTAAATGTGTCCATCACGTCAAAAAGTGAACTGAATCCTCTTGCAGAAATTCGACTGTTTTTCACATAGTTAACTTTACTATACAGGTAAATATCTGTATAAACGGGATCATTTTCAAATTGGCTTTGAAAATTAACTAATTGTTGTGATAAACCTCACTATTTTGCCCTTGTGTCTTTACCTACCATTTTCTCTCCTCTCTGGTTTATATCCTACCAGAGGGAAGATTGATAGCTAGACTAAAGAGATTATATTTTGAAAATTTTCAACTGAAGTGGGGGATGAAGTTGTAAAATGAATTTTGCTCAATTATGAAAGTATCCAAGATCGTTGCTTTTCAAGACAGATATCAAGTTAGGTATGGGTATTTTTGATGTTATTTCCTAGTATGACTGATTGAATATTTTAATGCTATTTGGATCTTCCATCTTTAAATTGTGAATTTCTTCTTTATGGAGCTAAATTTACATGATTTTGTTTATGAACTGATTTGAGACTGATAAAACATATCCCTCTGCTTTGTTGCTAGATGGTTTCCAATTCACACTGTATCAAATTCTCTAATATATATTAAAATTTAAGATAATATTTCCACCAACCTTTTTTGATCTCACTCTCAGTTCGGTTTGCTATTTGGTTCAGATGATCTCAGCCTTACATTGTCTTTCTCTTCAATGAAAAGCGTTCAGTGCCCTGAAGGCCCATACTTGCTTTTTTTTTTTTAGTCTATTTGTAAAATGGTAATAAATTTAAATAAATGAGAACTTCAAGAAACCTAGCAAGTTTGTTTCTGTGAAACCAAGCAGTCTTGAAGTATAAATTGGTCTGAAAATTTGGAGGCACACATTTTTGTCTTCCTTCATGAATACATAGTTGTATCACTTTAGTAAATTCCCCCTTTCAGGATGATATTTCAATTTAAAAATTTTGAAATGAATCCCCTCTAAGAAATGTTAGTCGCAAATATTTTAGTAGATAATTATTTTACTAGAGACCAGGGTGATCACTTTTGAGGTGCCACCATGGTTTTTACTTTCTTTTCTTTTTTTCATTTTGATTGTTGTTCTAAAAAATTCAAAAGTCTGATGAATATTTATGTCAGTGTGTTTCAAAGGCCTTATATTAGATACTTATTAATCATTAGTACTCCCTTATTGTACGTTTCTACATCTGCCATCCCCATAAATAGTAGGAAATGAGATGAGTTCAAATTATCATTCATTTTTGTCCCTAGAAACGTACCAGTTGTCTTCCTAATTAGTTACATTCTGCCCTATTAACAGTGCCCTTTTCTGCCCTGTCTGGGCGACTCGATTACTTTTGCAAATGATAGATCATAGAGCAGTACAACGCAAACTGTTATGATGGATATAAGAAGTGTATGTCATGCACCATGTTGTGACCCAAAAAAATTTCGCCCCCCTACTTTTTAATTTTCTCCGACTACCGAATTTTTATGACCTCAAAATGTAAAACTCCTCTCTTTTGTCATCCTACATTGTCAGGGTATTTAGTCTCAACAATTTTTTTGTTTGTATTTATTTGATTTTTGCCATCTGATTTCATCAGTTTATTTTCTTACTTCAATAACCATTCTTAATTCAGTTGCTTAGTCAGTAACTTTCGCATCAAATTAAGTTTTTCGAGAGAAATGTGTGTTGTTCCATTCAGTTAATTTTGAATGTACAAAATAGTTTATCCTGTTCTGTGGAGAATTGATTTTTTAATCCTTTTCATTTACTTTCAATCAACGTTTCTCAACCGTTCATGTGAGGTACCGTTGTCAGCCCTCTGTAACAGTGTAATTTTAAGCGAATTGAGGCTGTTAGTTTCAAGGGTTATTTTCACACTCTGCCTTTGATTAGTCAAAATTGGTTCTTGCTGTTGCACAATTGTTAGATATTGAATAGCTTATCGATCAGTCATGTAAAATTCAAGCAAGAACTAATTTATAATGGACTTAAAGGTATATAAAAGCATTCATGGTTCGAATTGTTAATTTTTAATAGTCTTCAGTAAGAGCCTTTTATATCCTCTCTAGCCTTTTCTCTCCCTAAATGAATCTTGCACCTAATAGACACCAGTGAATATCCATTTTTTAGATTTCCTTGATAACTCTTTCATTTAGCTATGAGAATTCATACTAAAAAAAAATAAAGCAATACCAATGTTCAGTTTATCTTATTTTAGAGCATTGTGTAAAAAAAGAGAAAAAAAAGAAAACTAAAATAAAAATGTTTGGAGTTCTCGTTTTCTCCAGTAGCACCAGATGGTATTTATTTCTCAAACACTTTGTGAAAAGCATTCTGCTAAGAGTTAGGGTGAGAATAAATAGCCAAAACAACTGCCTGTTTTTGTAACAATAGGTTATGGATTTATTTTATTATCATTGAGAAAAACATTAATAATATGCTAACACATTTTGGTATCAACCGTAGTACCATGAATGAAGTAGAAAAGTAGACACAGAGTTGCTTGCAATGAACCAGTTCTGTAAAACAAATTACAGGATCATCCATAGAATTGAACATATGTTATTAAACGCTCGGGGCTAATTAATTCACTAGCAGTGAAAATGAAGGAACTACTCAGAAACTGCCATGTGTTTTGTTTAAACATAGAAAGTATCTGTCAATGAAAAGTCAGGAATTACAAGAGAGTGTACATGCATCATGAGGTGGCAAGTAGTATTTTCCAGAATCTATAAATACTGAGAGATGAATCTAATAATAAAAAGTGATTAGTAAAGAAAAATGGCGCTTCTCTAGAAGACCACATTTCTGAGAAACATCATGATGAAGTGGTATGAATTTATCTACAGATTGCATATGCAACATCAGATTACGTTAGCATATTATCTGTAGTAAATATTAAAGTAAATCCTTAACCTTTTGTAATGAAAATAGGCAGTATTTAGCCACGCACTTTCACTGAATTATCTTTGTAACTTGGAGTCTAAAAGAATCGCATAAATCTACTTCGTTCAGGTGTGTCTGCTCAACTTGTGCTTTTATGTTTACCTCAGAAATATATTTTGATGGTTTTAACGGAAATCAGCCTAATCGCTTCTTACACTGCCTAATTTTCTCTTATGTTCAATTTTGTTAGCAGGGAACTAAGCTGCTTTACATCTTTGAAATTTCTGTGACTGTATTCTAGATTATAGAAATTATACTCACAAAATTTCAAGTTTTGTTTGATTAATTTTCTGTTGAAAAATAAAACATCAAAGAAAATTAAGTAACAGCTCATGGAGTTGGGCCAATCCTGGATAAATCCATAAATGTATATTCCTGCTGTTAGGTTCAAATTTAGAAAAATCGTCATAGACTGACCTCCTCTATCCGCATTTTACTCTCCGTTGAAACTCTGATATATTTTTATCGTATTTTTGTTTCATTTATTCGTGTATCTTACTTTTGTATCTTATTTATTTTATTTTTTTTTTCAATCTAGTCTTAGATGGTTAGGATTCTAGTATCTCGCGTAGTGTACCTAATTTTAAATGCTTTTTATAAATTTTATGGAGCGGTTGTAAATATTTGATGGACCCATTAAAATGTAAAATGGGGAATAAAAAGAAAAATCATTCAATTAGCCCAACTGCGTGCATGTCTTTTTCAATGTAGCTGTGAATTCATTCCGTAAATGTTAAACTAAAAACATCCTACCACAAAGAGTGTCTTCAGTCTTATGTTGAATCAAAAAAGGGTCCTCCCCATGTTTTGTTGCCTTCATTTGGCAGTGGAATGTAATTTTTATGAAAATACACTTCTATAATCCAATGTCAGATGCTGTTACTGAAGTCAGCCCTATGGGAAATGAGAGAAGTTCGACTGAACACTCAGTAAATTGTGAACTCCCAAATCAAGCAATTTTCAATTAAACGTTTAGTTGTACATATCAGCTCCAACAAGTTTTCTGCTAACATTCCAGCATGCAAAATGCTGATGAATCCAAGAGTTTAAAGTTGTCAATTTTGCAATTGACAACATTTGCTCGTGAAATTGCCTTCATTTTTTCACTTGCTTCATTCGTGATTGGCGTGCCTAATATTCTCGTTTTCTCTCAAAATATGTCAATCTGTTTTATACATCTTAGCCTGTCTAAAATTTCAGTCTATTTTTGTGCCTGGAAATGTATGCATGCACCGAAGTTTGTAAAGCCTCAGAACTGAGCATAGATGCAGAAGTTTTGAAAGTATCAAGTTTAACTTTTAAGTAGTGTGTATGAAATGGGGATTAGGTATCACATTTGTGTTTGACACTTTATTGTTGGGGTGATCGCACCATTTGGAACTAGTTGGGATTTATTATTTATTTTTGGAAATTGTTCACAGAACTGTTCAATGTGTGCTTACTCGGAACCATATTGAATTGTTTTGATCAGAGAGCACCTCAAGCCATTATTAAGAGCTACATAGTCTATTTATCTGTTCGTTAAATGCAAGTTAAATATTAGCTTTCTGATTTAATATTTATCTTTTCCCTGTTGTTTTAATTTTAAGTCGGAATAATGCTTTATCTCAGTTAAATCACTCTTTGAGTGAAAAGAGAGGAAGTTCGATAGTAAGGATGAGCATAAATGAAACTTGAATGTAGAATGTTTCTTTGATATCTTGTATGATATGAAAAGTATAAAAAGTGGAATGTAAGCGCACAAAGAAAATTATGAAATGAGGTAAATATTGACCGACTCAAACCATACATTTATTAAAATGTTGTCTTTCCTTGATTTTAATAAATTCATTGTAATTAAAATAAATGCATCTGTATTTTTCCAATGAATCCAGTTTTTTGTTATTTTTTTCACCCATAAAATCGAGCAAAATAAAAAATCTTGCAAAGAAAGATCATGAAGACGAAGTTTAGCAGGAGAGAACCATTCTGTCTCAAATTGACTCTGAGAAAAAGAGGCATAACGTTTTTATCCCTTTGAGCCCTCTGTGTTAAAGAAACTTTTAGCCATTATTCTCATGCCCTACTTATTTCTATCTTGATCTGTACATTTTGAAAAAGTGAGTTGAATGTTGGGCTTAAAACTTAATTTTCCTTAAGTAAAGACTGTTTTTCCTCCCGCCAATCTTAATGTTGTATCTTCAGCTAATATTATTGCAGCTGAATGATCATTTTTATTTTATCAAGTTGGATCATTTTACGGGTTCCCTTGTTTTCTATGTATCTATTTTATTTTCCAATTTATGCTGGGATCAACTAAGCAAGAAGCCTAGACTAAAAACTTACAAGACAGTTAAAAGCATGGTAATTTTACTTACTTCTTGAAGCAATTTCGGCAGCTAGCTCCTTATATTCTACCTGATCCCTAATTCTATAAAATCCATTCTTTCATTTAATCAATTGATATTTTTAATTTAAGTTGAGACACCATTTCTGAGGAATCCCAAAACTCACAGGGCAGTAGGCTCACGTATTAATGGTAGGTGTGAAAACTTCTTTGCACAGAGAAGAAAAATTACGGAAGTTTTCAAGAATTGAGGGGCTTGAAGGATGAGGCACATAAGTGCAGTGTTTGCAATTTTGAGAAGTAGGTACGTGATGAAAGTTTCGAAATCACATGGATCCTTTTGGCGGAAAGACTGTCCAAACTGACTTCTTGATGCTTAAAAGTTGGAATTTGGAAGCAACTTTTTCACAGAATATGCACCAAGACTAGTTTTACTTAAAATCATTAATATCTCAATTTTTAAAACACCGCACTTATTATGCGCTTTGTCCTCCAAGCCCCTCAATTTACATTGAGTAGTTTACCACTCAGGAAATTAGGAATAACAGGAAGTCTGCAACGTTGCAAACCGAGATATGCGGTCATAGGCGTAACTAGGTCATTTGCTTAGGGGGGAGGGGGGCTCTTACCACGGTTGGTATCGCTTTGCCCAGTTCAGGGAGGCCTCTCCCGGAAAATTGTTGAAATTTTAAATCTATTTTAAGGCTTCCGTGGCGCGGATTTTCCATCAATTTTTGCGGGAAAATTGCGGTTTTTTAATGTCAGCACAATATAGGTACTTTCGAATCATTGCATTCAATACATCCAACAATTCTGTGATATTTTAATCTATCTGTATGCATTTTGAGGCTTCTATGACGAAAATTTTAGGAATTCCTAACTGAATGAACACGTTGTTCTCATTCAATTTCTAAAATTCTACATTCAAAGAGATAACCACTCTCGAAGAAGTTTTTTCCCACCACTTAGAACAGTGGCGTAGACATGGGGGGGGGGGGGG